>CAUYLG010030884.1:0-49486 GCA_963573385.1 Cacajao melanocephalus
GATTTATAATCCTTTGGATATATACCCAGTAATGAGATTGCTGGGTCAAATGGTATCTCTATTTTTAGATCCTTAAGGAATTGCCACACTGTCTTCCACAATGGTTGAATTAATTTACACTCCCACCAACAGTGTAAAAGCGTTCCAATTTCTCCACATTATCTCCAGCATCTGTTGTCTCCCGATTTTTTAATAATCACCATTCTAACTGACATGAGATGGTATCTCAATGTGGTTTTGATTTGCATTTCTCTAATGACCAGTGGTGATGAGCTTTTTTTCATATGTTTGTTGGCCTCATAAATGTCTTCTTTTGAAAAGCGACTGTTCATATCTTTTGCCCACTTTTTGATAAGGTTTTTTTTTTCTTGTAAATTTAAGTTCTTTGTAGATTTTGGATATTAGCCCTTTGTCAGATGGATAGATCACAAAATTTTTTTCCCATTGTGTTGGTTGCCAGTTCACTCTAATGATTGTTTCTTTTGCTGTGCAGAAGCTCTTTAGTTTAATTAGATCCCATTTGTCTCATTTGGCATTTGATGCCATTGCTTTTGGTGTTTTAGTGAGGAAGTTCTTGTCTATGCCTATGTCCTGAATGGTATTGCCTAGGTTTTCTTCTATAGTTTTTGTGGTGTTAGGTCTTATGTTTAAATCTTTAATCCATCTGGAGTTAATTTTTGTATAACTTTGTGTAAGGAAGGGATCCAGTTTCTGCATATGGCTAGCCGGTTTTACCATTTATTAAATAGGAAATCCTTTCCCCATTGCTTGTTTTTGTCAGATTTGTCAAAGATCCGATGGTTGTAGATGCATGACATTATTTCTGTGGCCTCTGTTCTATTCCATTGATCTGTATGTCTGTTTTGGTACCAGTACCATGCTGCTTTGATTACAGTAGCCTTGTAGTATACTTTAAAGTCAGGTAGCATGACTCCTCCAGCTTTGGTTTTCTTTTTTAAATTATTATTGTTGTTTCCTTTTTGCTTAGGGTTGTCTTAGCTATGTAGGCTCCTTTTTGGTTCCATATGAAATTTAAGGTTTTTTTCCAGTTCTGTGAAAAAAGTCAATGGTAGCTTGATGGGGATAGCACTGAATCTATAAATTACTTTGGGCAGATGGCCATTTTCACAATATTGATTCTTCTTAACCATGAGCATGGAATGTTTTTCCATCTGTTTGTGTCCTCTCTTATTTCCTTAAGCAGTGGTTTATTGTTCTCCTTGAAGAGGTGCTTCACATCTCTTGTTAGTTATTTTCCTAGGTATTTTATTCTCTTTGTAGCAATTGTGTAACAAATCACTCATGATTTGGCTCTCTGTTTGTCTGTTATTGGTGTATAGGAATGCTTGTGATTTTCTCACATTGATTTAGTATCCTGAAACTTTGCTGAAGTAGCTTATCAGCTTAACGAGATTTTGGACTGAGATCGTGGAATCTTCTAAATATACAATCATGTCATCTGCAAATAGAGACAATTTGACTTCCTGTTTTCCTAACTGAATGCCTTTTATGTATTTTTCTTTCCTGATTTCCCATACTATGTTGAATAGCAGTGGTGAGAGAGGGCATCCTTGTCTTGTGCTGGTTTTCAAAGGGAATGCTACCAGTTTTTGCCCATTCAGTATGATATTGACTGTGGGTTTGTCATAAATAACACTTATTATTTTGAGAGAGATTCCATCAATGCCTAGTTTATTTAGAATTTTTAGCATAAAAGTCTGTTGAATTTTTTTCTAAGGCCTTCTCTGCATCTATTGAGATAATCATTTGGTTTTTGTCTTTGGTTCTGTTTATGTGATGGAATACGTTTATAGATTTGCGTACATATGGTTTCTGTTTTTTTGTTTTGTTTGTTTGTTCCAACTAACAAGGAGGCAAAGCTATCTAGAATGAGTCCTTGACCATCTTCAACTTAATCTTTTGTTCCACTTTAATATGACTACAGTAACTGCTAAAACTATTTTGTATATTTGTCACCCATTCAATGGAATCTAATTATGGTGGAGATCCTGTATTGCCTTCAAGCTCATTGGAGACCTACTTCTTGTCAAGGAGATGCATCATCACTGTCAATTTAGGGATATAACCAGCCAGACTTTGATTTAAATCATAACTCTGCCCATCTTCAGCATGCCATTTAAGCTCTTTGAACTTTCATTTCTACATCTGTGGAAAGAAAATAGTATTTTCTATATCACCGAGTTTGGTAGACTCAATGAAAAATGTATATAAAAGCATGTAACACACATAAGTGGGTACCAATGGCTTCCCAAAGAAAGACAATTTACCTTCTGTCTTTTAAATTCTGTATTTAAGTCAGAATTTCCCAAAGTGCTCTGCAGAACCCCTATTCTACAAAAAGAAGATGAGTAGGGTTCAGGGTTCTATGGTTAAATAAGGCAGGGAAATTCTAGTTATTTTATGCTTAAGAACTCACCATGCTTACCAGCTTATTGAGGGCTCTGAAGAATTCTCAGGTAACAAAATCCCAATTGCTTTATTTATCTTGATAATCCCAAACTAATTGAGCCTTGGAACATTTTCTTCTCATCTCATTTTTCTTAATTTCTGGTAAAACTATGTCCCATGTTTTTTCTTGAGACACTACTTGAAGAAGTACAGGGTCAATCTTCATACCCTCCGTTGATTCATAGAGTACAGTGGCTTCTACAGATCCTCTGAGAAATAATTCAAAATATTTTGTTTACTTCTTCTTTACTAGCCTGTTAACCTGGACTCCTTTGAGGGTTTTTATAAATCCTGCCTCTGAGTCAGTCTGCCTTCTCAGTCTTCAGGCCCACTGCTAATCTCCACTAATCTGCAAGGTGTTGGTGATCAGCACAGTAATTATCATAGTGACAACATGACAGCCCAGAAAGCATCTGAACTTCCAAGCTGTTTTTGTGAAAATTTTGCCTGGAAAGGTGACAAAAGAGAAGAATAGAGAAAGAATTACTGGCTCAAAAGTTTAACACAGGCCTAACCAAATGTCACCTGCCACTGGAGAATCATTATACCATACTGAGCAAATAGCTATGGATTATTCTTTCTAGTTAATGAGACTTTGCTTTACTTTTCCTTCTTTCCACTCTGTTTCATGAGAATTTTTACCCCACTTCCCAAATTGAACAAATATTTATTGATTTTCACATAAAAGACTAAAGAGGACAGGGGCCCAAAATAGCATTTTTTGCCCCCAGGACTCAATTTTGCAGATATCACAGACTTATATATAGGTAGAATCGAATCAAAAGATAGCTTTGATAAATGTCAAAACAGAAGCACAGGGAAGGTGAGGAAAAGGCAGACATTACTTTTACCTGGAGAAACATAAAAGGGCTGCTTAAGAGGAGTGAGATTTCACCATGATCCAATGGAATTCTCTATTAGACTGATCAAGATGTCAACATTAATAACAAAAAGAGAGGCTGTAGAATAAAAGGTTATTTATTTGGGAATAAAGCATAACAATGGGAATACACATGCCATAATAAAATATGTACATATTCTGTGGGGTAAAGGAAGACAAAGGCTTTTAAAGAATAAAATGAGAAGAATTATATAATTGGTTGAAACAAATATCCTTGGCTACAAAGATAAATGATAGAGTTTGGTTATTTTCCTCCCAAATCTCATGTTGAAATGTAATCTCCAATGTGAGAGGCAGGGCCTGATGGGAAGTGATTGGATCATGAAGGTGAATTTCTCATGAATGATTTAGTACCATCCCTGTAGTCTTATCCTGGCAAGATCTTGTTGTTTAAAAGTGTGTGGCACTTTTGCTCTCCCTTTTGCTCTTTCCCTCTCAGCGTGAGTTGTCTTCGTCCCCTTGGCCTTCCACCATGATTGTAAACTTTCTGAGGCTTCCCCAAAAGCTGAGGAGATGCCACCGGCACCATGCATTCTGTGAAGCCTGCAGAACCATAAGCCAATTGAATCTCTTTTCTTTATAAATTATCCAGTGTCAGATTTTTTATAGCACTTCAATAACAGCCTAACATACAAAATTGTTACTGAGGAGTAGGACATGGCTACAAAGGTACCTGATGATCTGGATGCAGCTTTGAAACTGGGTAGTAGGTAGAGGTTGGTAAAGATTGGAGGGCACAGAAGAAGGCAGGAATATGAGGAACATTTGGAACTTCTCAGAGACCACTAAGTGGTTGTGAGCAAAATGCTGATAGTAATATCAACATTAAAATCCAGGCTGATGAAGTCTCAGATGGAAATGAGGAACTTATTGGGAACTGGAGCTAAGGTCATCCTTGTTATGCCTTAGCAAAGACCTTGGCTGCATTGTTTTTATGCCATAGAAATCTGTAGAGATTTGAACTTAAAAGTGAGGACCTAGAGTATTTGGCATAAGAAATTTCTAAGCAGCAGGTGTTAAAGATGTAGTCTGGCTGTTTCTAACAGCCTAAATCAGATGGGAGAGCAAACAAGTTACTTAAAGTTGAAAGTTATATTTACAGAAGAAGCAGATGATAAAAGTTTAGCAAATTTGCAACCCAGCCACATGGCAAAGAAAATGCTTTATCAGAGTATGAATCCAAGAAAGCTGTGGAGCAACCACTTGTTAGAGATATTCATGTGATGAAAAAGGAACCAAGTGCAAATTTCCAAGGCAATGGAGAAAAGGCCTAGAAGGCATTTCAAAGATCTTCTAAGAAGCCCCTCCCATTACATACCCAGACGCCTAGGAGGATTGAATGGTTTTAACGCCAGGTCTGTGGTGCCACTGCCCTGCACCACCACAGGAAGCTGCTCCTCACATCCTGGCTGCTCTGGCTCCACCTAAGTCTGAAAGGGCCTCAGATATGGCTTGCACCACACTCCAAAGCGCACAAGCCATAGCCTTGGTGGCTTCTATGTGATGTTAAGCCTGGGAGGCATCCAGAGTTCAAGAGTGAAGGAGGCCTGGCAGTGTCCACCTACATTTCACAGGATATATCAAAAATCACGGGTTCTCAGGAAGAAACTTGCTGCAGGGGTAGAGCCCTCATATAGAACTTCTACTAGGGCAGTGCCAAGGGGAGATGTAAAATTGGTGACCCTACACAGATTTTCTATTGGGACACTGCGGAGCTGTTGGAAGGCGGTATTGCCCCCGGACCTCAGAATGTTTGAGCCAACAGCAGCTTGCACCCTCAATGTGGAAAAGCCCCAAGGGTGAAGCTGCCCAAGAGCTTGGGAGCTTATCCCTCATACCAGTGTGCCCTGGATGTGGACATGGAGTCAAATAAACTTATTTTGGAGCTTTAAGATTTAATGGCTTCCTTGCTGTGTTTCAGACTTGCATGGGATCCATTGCCCTTTATTTTGGTCAATTTCTCCCTTTTGGAACGGGAATGTTTGTTTCCCCAATGCTTGAACCTGCATTGTATCATTGAAATAAATAACTTATTTTAGTTTTACAGGCTAATAGGTAGAAGAAACTTCTCTCCAGATGGAACATTAGACTTTGAACTTTGAGTTAATACTGAAACACGTTAAGACTGGGGGACTATTTGAAAGGCATGATTGTATTTTTCAGTGTGAGAAGAACATGAGATTTAGAGTATAAGGAGCAGAATGATAGAGTTTGAATATTTGTCATCCCAAATCTCATGTTGAAATGTAATCCCCAGTGTTGGAGATGGGACCTGAGGGGTGGTGATTGGAACATAGAGATGGGTTTCCATGAATGATTTAACACTTATTCCCTTGGTGCTGTTCTCACAAGATCTAGAGTTTGAAAGTGTGGGGCGTTTCCTTTCCCTCTCTCTCTCACTCCTGCTCTTACCATGTGAGACATTTGCTTCCCATTTGACTTGATTGTAAGCTTCCTGAGGCCTCCCCAGAAGCTGAGTAAATGTCAGCACAATGCTTCCTATAAAGCCTGCAGAATCATGAGCCAATTAAACCCCTTTTCCTTATAAATTACTCGCTCTCAGATATTTCTTTGTAGCAATGCAAGAACAGCCTGACACATTCAATAACAAAGATGATGCCAGTCCGAGGTTGAACAGGCAGTTGCTGGGAAGATGTCCTTGCAGAAGTAACTTTTGTGTAAAGTAGTGATGGCTTTTGTGCAAGATTGTGACTTTTGCATTTTTTGTGATAGTTTTTGTTAGGCGTATGCACATGGTTCTCCCTTTTTTTATTGTATGGCCTCCTGCAGCTCTATTTGTCAAAGTTGGGAGTTTGTTGTTGTTGTTGTTTTGGGAAGGTTTTTTGCTCCTGACACTATCGACTCCATTTTGATTCTGATGACTTTCACAAAGGCAACAGAATTTCTCTCTGGAGTTTCTTCAGCATGTAGCACAATGCCCAGGTGCACTCCAGGTTCCTAAAGATTTTTGGGTTTTTTAATGAAAGATCCAAGATCTTGAAGATTAAGTTTGCTACCATGCAGGGAAGAGCATTTTGGACTGAAAGAAAATCCTAAGTAAAAGTGAAGAGGGCAGCATTCTTAGTGACTTTAGAAATCAGGTAGAGAAAGATCACTGGAGAAAAGCAGGAGAACTAGGTTCAAATCCCCACTTGGCATGTTCCAACTTAGTAAATGTGATTGAGACAGTAATCTCCCCATACTTTTGATTCCTCAATTAGAAGGCAGAGACAATATCAATTCATATAGTTGTCACAACAGTTGTGTATCCCAAACTCCAGGTGTAGAAGTGACTTTGAAGTTGAGTGTACTCATATTTGATGTAACATTCACCACTTACTATTCATCCATAAATTGGTGATGTCACTATTTCATGAGTATTCTTTTACTAATTAAAGCTGATGAACAAATACAACAGTCTAGCAGGGCCCACAGTGTTAGACTTTTAACAAAGTTAGTTTGTCCTGGCCAGGCCTTTCTCTCATTGCTCTGAGTCAAGAGTGGAGTGGTTATTTCTTGTTTCGTGGTGTTGCTTCCAGACAAAGGGTGATGGATTGTTTTATTTTGAATTAGAGTGAGGCTGAAAGGTAATGGCTTGACAATCAAACTTGTGTTCCCATCCTGACTCCCCAAAATACGAGTTTTTACTAGTTCATAATGTGGAGTAAGTTATTTTATTTTTATGAGACTGATTTTCCTAAACCTTGGAACAAATCTTTATATAACTGATATAATTATTGAAGGACTGTTAAGCAGGCTCCAGCACACCCTCCAATATACAGAGTAGGGGCCCGTGCGCAGGATGCCCATCTCTGCTTGTGTGTTCCTTGGGGAAAATTCTCTGACAGGTCCTCATCTGCCTGGGACCTTCAGTAAACTGGAATGGCAATTGAAGTCTACCTCATTTGTATAAATATATGGTTTCTCCCTGAATATATACCTGAAGCAAAAGTGAATATCTTCTAATTAGCTTTGAAAACTGAAGTGGAGCATGCCAACAAGACAATCTGAGGTGGAGCATAGGAAAGTGGAAGTTCCCGCTATGGATGACATCCTGTGCCTTGCAAAATGGCACCTTACCAGTTAGGCAAAATCACATCAGGTTCTTTAAAAAAAACTTATCTATAAGAGTTTTAGAATTCCATTTCTATTTTCACAGGCAAGCATAATCTTCATTGTTTTGTTGACACGAAGAAGATTATCTTAATAACAAAAGGAGGAAAGGTACTCTATATTTCTCTCTACTTAATTCATTTACATAAAGTGTATGTGAACAGAAATAGAAAATTTTTCTCATGAAAATCAAAAATAAAAGGTCTAAAAATTGAAAACTAGTCCATGAGCTCCAAATTAGATGATGTCAGTCAAGAGTCCTAGACCACGAGGGCTCAAAGTGCCTTCTCCGTTCAATTCCTGCACTTTAAGAAAATTGAAATTTGATGCAGTTAATTAAGAGGCACAAAAGGGACTACAACAAGGTGCCTTTCCCATCAGCCTCAGTGCCAAATTAGCCCTCATTGATGTGACCTCTTTGGTCCTCTACAGCCACCTGACAGCTACCTGTTTCTCGTTCGCTGTCCTGACACACATTCTCAAGAGAGGAGGATGGCTATAAAACAGTCACTGTATTTGTTTGTTTGTTTTCTTCAGATAAGAAACACCCAAGGAATCCTACTTTCAATAGTGCAAGTTTTAAAAACAATCAGCTACAAATTTGCTTAATAAAGGCTAAATTCACAACTGTAAGACCTAATTCTCAAATATGATGTCCTTCAACCTCTCACCTTTAACAAACTCCACTAAATTCCTCCGTCCACAGAATCTGCTGGTGGCACAAGCCCTGCCATTTTGCCAACCTTGTACTGCACAGATTCTTCGGTGCTGCCTCCTATACCTATTTCAGTCCATCACAAGAGAAGATTTTATTATAACAATGCAGCTAATGATTTTCCATCTCTGTTGAAATCTGTCAGAACCTTCTTCAGGATAAAATGCAAAATGCCTTACATAGCATACTGTTCCTTAAGGTCAGGATGACATAGCTCCTAACTCACATTCTAGCCATTTTCTTGACACTTCTCCTCTAACTCATTAAATCATCACTACTACCACCACCACACACATACACACACACACACACACAAACACTTATTTCCAAATACATATCTTTTTTCAAGTCTTTGTAACTTTGGCTTGACTGAAATGCCTTATCCTGCTTTCCCACCTGGCAAATTACTCTTCAATATCTATTTGAGGTATCTGCTTTTGGAGAGGCTTCCAGGGGCCCTGTCCCTTGGCAGAGGTACTCTTTCTGTGCTCAGTCCTCTTGTGGCAGACCAGAGCTCCACAAGCAGCAAGTCTGCATAAGCCCTTTGCTGGAATAATGAATGTTTAAGATTGACATTAAATAACTGGAGAAATTGCTGCCTGAGTACCAGGCCTGGAATGCAAAAACAAATGCGTTAAAACCACACCTGGCCTTTCTCAACTTCTTTAGTCTAGTCCAATAACAAATCTTAGAAACTTTCCTACATGTAGACGCTTAGTTAAGATTAGATTGACTAAGAAACACTCCGCGGGAGGCCAAGATGGGCGAATCTCCTGAGGTCAGGCGTTAGAGACCAAGCCTGGCCAAGAGGGAGAAATTTGAAATTTAACATAGTTAAAATTGAAATTTAATGCAGTTAATTAAGAGGCACAAAAATTAGCCAGGTGTGGTGGCAGTCATCTGTAATCTCAGCTACTTGGGAGACTGAGGCAGAATTGTCTGAATCTGGGAGGTGGAAGTTGCAGTGAGCCAAGATCGTGCCATTGCACTGTAACCTGGGTGAGAAGAGTGAAACTACATCAGGAAAGAAAGAAGGACAAAAAGAAAGGAAATGAAAGAAAGACAAAAGGAAAAGAAAGGAAAGGAAAGGAAAAAAGAAAGGAGAGGAGAGGAGGGGAAAGGAGAGGAGAAAGGAAAGAGGAAACGAGGAAAGGGGAAAGGAAAGGAGAAAGGAAAGGAAAAAGGAAAGGAGACGAGACTCTGGCATGTAGGCATAAACCTGAATTGCATGTATAAGCTGAAGAAAAAAGCTGTAACTTTTAGTTGGTCTGGTTAGTTACTCCTACCTTCTCCCTGTAACCATTGCAGAAATAAACTTTCTTTCCCAGTTTGTCTGCATTTTGTTATTGCACAGTGAGAATAAGCAGCTGGACCTCATTTGTCTGGAAACAGTCACAATGACCAGACTGGACTTGTGGAGAGCACTGAGTCTTCCTAGAGCCTACTATGAAGCCAGTGACTAATATTCTCTGGCAAATGATAGAAATGCTTGTGTTTAATGAAGGAGGAGATCAATGTTCATTCCAACATTAGCAGGAGAAATGATCAGGACACCACTGTTATTGGAACAGTTTCTCTGCTCATTTTGAAAAAAACTCTGGTTGTGTCACATCAATCTAATCTCTTCCATTGGAACCTTTTTCTGGAAATATACAATTTTGTAAAAGAGCGTTATTTCATATCAAAAATAAAACATGAAATGGTCATACCCCATAGCCTTCATGCTTAGCAACATCTAAAATATCTTAGAAGGGACAAGCTAGGATTCTGAATTTCTATACAGAAGATTCTGTGTGTCTGTTTTTGTTAATCACAGAATATTCTATAGACTTTTGGTGACACAGGCAAACAGCTCCCTTGAGATTTATTAACAAGCCCTTGTGGAATCGAAAGCTGGAAATAAGTAAATGAATGCGAGGAACTAGTAAATCAGTAACAACCTCATTTGTAGAACATATGTTTTATTCTAAACTCTAATAAAATCTAATTTTTGTCAGAAGCCTATGCTACCATAAGAGCAAATAAGAATCTGAAAAGAACTTTTGAAAATCTCCCTGGTAAAAAGGGGAAAGAGACCTCTCCTCTTTGCTAAGAGCATTTCCCTTAGGAAACTGGTAATTCTAAATCCTTTCCCTGTCCCATTCAGAGGTATGTAAACCTGTTTAAATGCTAAATAAGCCTCTCTCCAGTTTTATAACCAGAAATGTTTTCCTCAGGGGCTTGGAGCCATCTCTTTGAAATGTAAATGTCAAGGACATTAGTGCCTCTATCTCCCCTTCTAGGTGGGAGAGTGAGACTTTCATTTAGGTGTTTGATTTCTAGCTGTTAAACTACCTGCTTGTCAAGGAGACTTAAGAAGTTCCATTTTTCTTCTGGATAAAGGCAATTAACCAACACAGATAGCCACTTCTATTACTAGATGAATTTAGAATCAGCAGTATATTGCAAATGGTGCTGTTACCTCCTCTTATTTGAGTACTAGTACTAGTTGTTTATCCTGTGAAAATATATGTATTGGATTGTTTCTTCCTGACTATATAAAAGGGTCAGATTTCTTTCTGATTCTGCCCTACCTTTAGCAACTGCCTGTGATGGGCATCACCACCTTCTTCAATGTTTATTCAATAACAAAACTCTGTTTCATTTATGGAGAGATTTTCTGAGATAGCAGGAGATTTTGCTTTTAATTATTTTCCAACACTGTCAGCAAACTTCTACCTTCCTATATTTTAACAATTTAGGAATGTGTAAGAAAATTATTTGTACATTTATTAAGAAATGTTACATACAGTCTTTTCCAATAATTCGGTAAAGGATGAACATTAGAATACTCATGGTACTGCATGTAGATATTTGTATGCTTATTTTCTGAAAAAAAAAGGATAAAACACATTTATATATATATATGCATTTGTATATGCATATTTACATATACATACATGTGTAGAATACTGTACTCTATAAATATGTACGATTATATGTCTAAATATTTTTAATTTTGTCTAAAAATGTCTCAAAATTTTTTAAAATTAAAACTTATACTAGTTAACATTTATATAGCACTTATAAGCTGTCAGAGTCTTAAGTGCTGTCATATACATTCATCTTCTCCTTATTTAATCCTCCTCCTCTTCATCCTCCATTCTTCCCCTTTCCCTTTCCTCATCTTTCATTCTTATTTTCCTCTTCCTTCAGTCCTTCATGATTTTCATTTTTACCAATAAAGAAACTGAGTCAAACATTAAGAGAGCTGTCCAAGGTCAAGTAAGTACTAAATGGAAAATAATTGAAACTGTGTATATATAGTATCCACTACGTGGAGTACGGCTTTGTACAACATTTATGAGCCAGATAATTATAAAGTAATTTTATTCCTCCAACATATTTTTGGAGTATCTATTTTTATATTAACAACTGAAAAATACTAATATTTTTTACCAATTGTAAATATATTAGAAGTAAAATATTCAAAATATTTAAATTTCAAATTTCTATTATAATATCAAACTATAATTTTGACAATCCAAACTATAATTTTCGTTTCTTTTCTTACAATGAATAATGGCGCTTGAGGACTTAGCTTGTATAAGTATACCAACTATGTTCCTTAATGAGTCCAAGAAACTTTGGAAACCAATTAATGGGTAAATCAGTGTGTTACAGGGTACTCTGGTAGAAGGCTTTAACCAATGAAACCATCTCTGACAACACTATGAAGACTAACTGATCTAACACAAATGATTGAGTTGTCAAATCAAAGTAAATTAATCAGAGATCTTGCCCAGAATCAAGATTTACTAGTAGTTTCAAGGACCCAGGCAATCAAAAACAAAAGCAAAGCTGAGAAAACTGGGGGCATTCCATGTGGCTCTCTAAATCTTTCCTTCCTCACATTGGACACAGGCTGCCTGTCCCAGGCTGAAATGAGGTCTCTAGCGGAGATTTGTGGGTCACCTCACAGAGTGATGAGTATTTGTAATAGGAAGCATCTCCATTTTATAGACCTAGAGAGTTATAGATCTTATATGACATTTTTTGAAGAGTCAGCCCTCAAAAATCCACAGATGGTTGGTTTGCTTTCTATAAACAATCCTAAAACAGGGACACCCAACCATTAGCATTCCATAGATAATGACTTTCCTTTAATTAACTATCATTTCTCTTATTGCCAAGAGGTCAAATTATCAACGTATGTTTATAAAGAGTCAGACTAGATCATTAGTCTACTTTTCAGGGAAGAAATAGATGGAAAGCTAACTGTTTAACTCTTTCTTCCCCAGTGGGTAATCAGACTAGATGCGTATCTGGGCTCCTCCAGTGAGTGGCTCTCTGATTTGACCTGTTTTTTCTGAATCTTAGCTGTGGTTATCATTATCGAATTTTCTGGATTTCCATTAACATTACCTGTGATCATTGCAGCCAGACCTAAGATATCTAAATCCTGAATCAATTCTTAATATCTTCCATTAACCTACATGTAAAATAAACATGAAGCACAGAGAAAAATTTCAAAATTTCATCTGTGACAACACGCATAAATCACTAGTTTTTCTTTTCTTTGTTGTAAAAATGTATTTAAACACTTATGTGGGGCCCCATCCCTGATTTACTAAATCAGAATCATTGGTTATTAAACCCACCAGGAACCTGTGTTTTAAAATTTTTCCCTTGTGAACTTTATGCACACAAGATCTGAGACCATGTTCTTTAAATGGGGATTATAGTGATGGACTACTGCTGGAACTTAGTCAGTGTGCCTTAAGTGTTTACACAGTGCTCCGTACACAGATACTCTGACTTTTGATGAGTTTGATGATAAGAAGCTAAAGAGTCATCTTTGCTCTGCTCACTGTCCTCAGATTATTAATGTAGATAAGGGTTCCACCTGTGGGATCAAGAGCCTGCTTTCTTTAGATTAAACAGCAAGGGACAGAGGTAAAACAAAAATAAAATGTTTTGACTCAAAGCCACTTTGCAACTCTTTCCTAATAAGTCCCATACAGCAGAAATTTATAGGGATCTGGAGGCTGCATACATTTTGATGATCCGTCATCACCAAACAACATGAACTAGAGCTGGGATGAACAGCCTATCACATTTTGATGGGTCATTATTTAACTTCACAGGGGCTGGGTGTGTTAACTTTGAAAATTAGAGGACAGAGCAAAAAAACTTAATTATTTCTTTAGTTTTCAGGCTGAAATAAATACAAAGAAAGACGATTGTTCTTAAATCTAGACTCAGTTCCTTTGTGCCTTGGGCAATTTTCTTTCACTTTTTTGAAAATTATTATTCATATGTAGTTTGCATGTTTGTTCCCTCCAAATCTCACACTGAAACGTGATCCTCAGTGTTGCAGGTGGGGCCTAGTGGGAAGTGTTTCGATCCTGGGTATGGATCCCTCATGAATGGTTTGTTGCTCTCCCCATGACAATGAGTGAGTTCTCACTCTATTATTCACATGACAGATGGTTGTTAAAAGAAGCCTGGCACCTCCTCCTCTCTCTTGCTCCCTCTTTTATCATGTGACATGCCTTCTACCCCTTCACCTTCCACCATGATTGAGGGCTTTCTGAGGTCTCACTTAGCAGACACTTGCACGATGATTACATAGCCTGAAAAACCTTGAGCCAAATAAACTTCCTTTCTTTATAAGTTACATAGCCTCAGGTAATCCTTTAGAGCAACACAAAATGGACCAACACAATATGGTATCTAAAAGCAGACAAAGAAAATCTGCATGAAAACACCCAGAACGGTACCAACATATGGTAGGCACTCGAGAAAAAATGTTTCTATGTCCTATTTCAGGATTAGACTACAGCAAAATATTATTCAACAGGATTCTCTCATATTTGGCAAAAACTATTCTTGCTTCCTTTAATCTCAAAATTCAGGAAAGCCTAAGTAAGAATAACTGTCTAGCTTTGGTCTTTAATACTGAGTTTTTTTCTCAATTGACCCTTTTATCACATTTCTTGTCTACTTATTGCTGAGCTATGCTTTTTTCTCTTGGCTCTGATATTTAGCCCCATTACCAATCACTGCCTCATTCACCCATCAAGCATGTACCGGGCAGATGCCATTAGCCGATTCCATGTAAAGCCTGTAAACTAAAGAAACTCCAATTTTAACTGCCTCACTTTCTTTCTTTTCTTTCTTTCTTTCTTTCTTTCTTTCTTTCTTTCTTTCTTTCTTTCTTTCTTTCTTTCTTTCTTTCTCTCTTTCTTTCTTCTCTTTCTTTCTTCCCTCTCTTCCTTCCTTTTATCTCTTTTTTACTTTTTCTTTTTTCTTTCTTTCTCTTTCTTTCTTTCTTTTTCTTTCCTTCTTTCTTTCTTTTATTTCCTTTGTTTCATTTCAGTGTTTTATTTGATGGAGTTTTGCTCTGTCACCCAGGCTGGAGTACAGTGGCGTGATCTCAGCTCACTGCAACCTCCACCTCCCTGGTTCAAGTAATTCTCCTGCCTCAGCCTCCCAAGTAGCTCAGATTACAGATGTGCACCACCATGCCCAGCTAATTTTTGTATTTTTATAGAGACAGAGTTTCACCATGTTGGCCAGGCTGGTCTCAAACTACTGACCTCAAGTGATCCACCCACCTCAGCCTCCCAAAGTGCTGATGTTAAGGCGTGAACCAGCATGCCCAGCCTTAACTGCTTCACTTTCTGTGTGGACTTGATTTATTGTTTTTCAGGGGAATATTCTGTTCCCCAACATTTGCTGGCCTCCTGAGGTTTCTGCCTGACTAAGAACATATTTCAAATTTATACTTACTTTAATGTTATAACAATATCTATGGATAATTTATCATTGAAAAACCTTTCTGTGTACTTCAAAATCCCTCATATATACTTTAGTCCTTTTTGAAGATAAATGTATTCTTAAGATTTATTAATATTTTATTCCAAGTATTTTCAAAAAACATTATTTCTAATTTAACTTTTAATTCTTAAGCAACTGATTCAATTTTGATAAAATTTAGCAGTAATTAGTGTTACATGCTGCGATTAATTTTAGTAACTATTTTTTTAAAAACCATAAAGAGAAACATTTACAGTCACTTGGCTTTTGGCAAAGATTCCAAGGAAATTTAATGGGTAAAGAATTGTGTGTGTGTGTGTCTGTGTGTGTGTGTTTCCAAACAAATAGTGTTACAAGAATTAATTCAGCATTCATTATTAAAATAAATTTAAGTATTAAAATTATAAAACTTTTAGAAGAAAACAGGATGAAAATCTTCATTACTTTGGTTTAGTCACAAAGTTTTTAAATAGAACACCAAAAGCATTATCCCTAAAAATGAACAAATGGACAAATTGAACTTTACAAAAAAGTTTAAAACTTTGTGCTTCAAAAGACATCTTTAAGAAAGTGAAAAGACAAGTCACAAACTGGAAAAAAATCTGTAAAATTAAATTATATTTAATAAAGGGATTGCAAGTAACTCATATTTTTCAATAACAAAATAAACACCTCAATTACAAATGAACACAAAATTTAAATAGAAATTTCATCACAGAAAATATAGGAATGGTAAATAAGTGTATAGATGCTTAACATTATTAGTCATTAGGAAAAGTGAAAATTGAAACAAGATGAAGTAACATTGAACACCCACTAAGATAGGTATAATTTTAAAAGACAGTACCAACTGTTGACAAAATGCAGAGGACTAAGAACACTTATACAGTGCTGATGGGAGTATAAAATGATACAACCACTCTGAAAACAGGTTGGCATTTTCTTAAAACATAAACTTATCATATAACTATCAGTTATACTCCCAGTAATGTATCCAAGGGAAATGAAAACATGTCTGTTTCAAAATATGCATATGTGTGTTCACGATATCATTATTCTTAGTACCTTAAAACTGCAAACAATCCAAATATCTATCAACAGTTGAAGAGATAAATAAAAGTGTACTATGTTACACTTTTTTTTGAAATTGAAAACTATTCAATAAATAAAAGGGTGCATACTAGAACAGCAATAAGTCTACAAACATTATGCTAAGTGAGAGAACACAGACACAGATGATACACGTTATATAATTCCATTTATATAAATAGCCTAGCACAGCCACATTTGTTAAGACAAAAAGCAGATTGGTGGTTGCTGGGCATGGGAGCAAGGAAGAAAAGCAAGCCCGTGTGAGAAAACGTTTGGAGATTACGGAAATGTTCTGAAACTGGATTTCAAAGGTAGTTGCACAGGTCTATAAATGACTATAATAACTAAATTGCACACTTACAGTGAGATAATTTTTTGATATGCAAATTATACTTCAATAAAGCTGTTTAAATGTTTTTTGAAAGAAGCAGCTTCATGGAGAACGTTTCCCTTGGGAGAATGCAGCTGACTTCCTCTTCTTTTGCAGGCTGTGTCTTCTTCCATGCCAGGCCCCTTTAATCAGTATGGAAACATATCCCAATCTATTCATCTTAAAAATACCCTTCCCCTCACAGGTGTTGCTACTCCCTCTGATCTGATCTCTGAACTTTGTTTCCAAAGTCACTTTCTTGTCTTCTTTACTTTCCCCTGACCTTTGAATATAGCACATTCTGCCTCCACCATTTCACCAAAATCACTTTTTTAAAAAGTCATGAATAGCTTTCTTATGATTGAATGAAATTGATTTTATAAGGCTTTGGTGTCTGTGAATTCTGTGTGCTTTCTGACACTGTTGACTCTCTCCTGTATAAAACTCCTCGCCCCTGGGTTCCCTGACAGCAGACTTTTTCTTCTGCATTTCTAGCCAATGTGTTGGAATCATTGAATGTTGACCTTGGGATCATCCTTTCTATTTTGATTGTGTCTGTGTTTGAGGCCTCTTCTATTGTCATTCTCCTGGTTCCTGTGTGATCTCAGGTACTACCCAATGCTGCCTCTCTACTCTCCTAACCCTGCCTCTCTCCTCTCCTTCCCTCAATAGCCTCACTGTCTACCCAGGTCCACGAATAGCTTCACTGTCTAGCCAGGTCCCCAACCCACAAATATGATGTCATCTTGCATTTCTCCTTTCCTTTACTCCTCCACATATGATCAATCACCAAATCCTGCTAAATCTGCCTTCCACATATGTATTTCCTGTTCCCACTTCTCTCTGTTCTACCACCACCCTCTGCAGGAGACCACCATTTCCAGGAATCAAGATTCTAGCTTTTCCCCAATCCTCTGAGTCAGCATAACTGGCCTTTCCCTAGGATATGCACTCCTTCTCTGCAGCTGCATGTCCCCATGCTGCTTCTATCATATTATGTTTTGTGCAGCTACATGTCCACTGAGTTAATTGACTTTTTTGCCTTCTAGATTTTAAGATCAGTGAGAGCAAGATCTATGTTGACCTAATTCACCAGCATATTTACAGAGGACCCCATATTTCAAGGAATGAATAAATGCATAGATTAAAAACTAACACAAGGTTTTCAGTTGTAAGTTCAATATTATTCAACAGAGTTGTGCAATTTAAAAAAGTCCTACTGTGAACATCAGCTTCACAGAGGCCATAACTTCAGAACAAAACATGCCCTGTCCCATTCCTGGCACTACTTGACCTCATTGCAGGCTACTCTCAGCAGCACGAGCAAACCCAGTTAGCAGACAGTGTTTACATCGGCGAATAGTCTCCAAACTACATTAAATGAGGAAAACTCTGTGAAAATGGAACTACTTTAAAATAGTTTTGAATATCATAGAGTTAAGATATTTCCTTTTTTTCCCTTCAATGTCTGTGACAAAGACCACTGAAGAAAATTAAATACATGTTGGTTTTAGTTCAGGAAGCACTTTACATCAGAAAAGATGCCCAGAGTTGGAGCAGGATGATTTCGACCTCCAGTCCCTGGAAGTGTTATGTTCAAGATTAAAGATTATAATTTGGCAAAATATTGGCAAAATTTTTAGCATTAAGTGACAGCTGTGGCTTAGGTGACTAATAATCTTTCTTTGGGTCAAAGGACCCCATAGTAAAGCAGGAAATGGTACCTAATTCCAAATCAATAGTTACTTAATGAAGCAATCAGAGGTATGATATATGAACATAATTCCAAGTTGCCTTAAGTAGTTAAACTTTACGTACAATAGATTTTACAGTGTGCTAACAATAAAGACAACTTTGTAAATGCCAATACATGAAACTCAGAAATGTGATTTATAGGTTAGCAGAAATCAGAGAAGATTTCTTCACTGCCTTGGAGAATTAACTCAATTAAAATAAATATAGATTTTAGCAAATGAATATACAGTAAGCTAGACATAAGAAAGCCTTTTCCGTCTAATAAAAGTAATAAATGAGGAAACTAACAAAGCATACTTTGGAATTTCTTATCATGGAGATAAAAATACAGAAAAAGAGGAGTATTTACTGATACTGTACAATACACAAAATACTAGTGGATGAGATGAGAAATTAGTATACAGAGTTCTCTTAAAGGTGGTTAGAGGTGACCAGAGGAGAGAACATGTAGGTAAAATAACATTTATGTAAAGTATAACACAAAGTTGAAAATGCTAAGACTTTGGGAGTTTAGAAGAGAGAAGAAAATGTCTCCCTTTTAAGAAAACCAGGTCCTAACATGTGTTAGAGACTCCACTCTATCCTCCTTCAGGAAATTTCAAGTATCAGTAGTCACCTTATGTGTGGAAGAGAACTGAGACTACAGAGTCTCTGTCTTGGACCCAAAATATGCTAAGTTCTTCCATTCAGATTATTTGTTCTTCCTCAATACTGACGAGAGAAAGAAAAAAAGACAAGAAAGAAAATAAATCATCTTTATGTGAAGTAGGGGATGGTTGGGCTCCCTCGGGCTTTGCATGGGAGATAATCCCAGAAAATGAACAGTCAAGACTCTTACAGTTTCTATTTTAACAAGGCTTTCGCCAATTATTGTTGACAAGCTCATGAATATGATAATCAGCTCAGTCTCCTGTTTCTCTTTGTACCAAGCTTCGCAGTAATACTCTGCAAAGTACATCCATCTCTGCGTCTCCCTCTCCCAGGGCTCTAGCCTTGTTTCTGATACACAAGTTAAATTCCTGAGGTATCGATACTAAACCCCTGCTGCTCATAATTCCTTTCTATTGCCTGTCAACACCTGGTCATTTTTATCTGATGAACATACTCACCACTGGGTTTCCAAGCAGGACACTGCAGTTATTCGTTTATGCCCACAATTTATTAACTCTCTTGCAGTCATGAACATAAAGAGTTTGGGTGTGATTCCAGAATTTGCTGTTCCCTTTGAAATTTATTTCAAGGTACTTTGTGACCCTGTAACTTTGAAAGGCCTCTATAAAACAGAGTTTATTATTAGAGCTACAACCAGCAGGGTGGCTTTTGTTATAGGTCTGGCAGCGATTCTATGAAAGATTTCTCTTTTTAGCTCTTTCTGTGGACTCACTCTCAGTCAAAATTTTATAAGTGCAAACTCAAGCAAGCAGGGAATTTGTGTTAACAAAATATCATTCCATAAGTTTGTCTCTTCTGAGATAAAATAATAGCAATCTTTAAAAACACACACACACTATGGAGGCCTGATAGTTTTATAATTCTTCTATATATTAAAACTTCTAGCTCTAACTTCTTAAACCAGTATAAGAATACGGTGTGATAAGAGTGATGTCCAGGGCTTGTTCACAGTAACAGTCTGGGGCCTTAATTTTCCTGGGTCTTTGTGAGTTGCTTTTCTCTTATAAAAACATCATTTTAAAGATTCTGATAGACAAGGATCAAATCAAATTACCCATGATGTGTCACTACATTGTGCATTAACTAATACAATATGTTAATTTCACATCAAGTTTCAGTTCCCATGAGGGTGGCCAGCCTTGCCAAAGGCATTGTATGTTCATTGCATTTCAACTAATTCAATGGCATTTTATCAATATTGAGGTTATATATCCTTTTTCACTTACTATGGAAATACAGAATTTTTTGCTCATGCAATAGCAATCTTATCTAATACAGTAGTGAATCATCCCTGGAAATTAGTATAAAATAAAAACAAAGAAAAAAAACATAGATGTATCCATCCTTTTAATCTGAAAATAACTTATTGGCACATACTTTTACGTTTATGAGTTAGGAGTCCTAGACTCCAATCATGAGAGCTAGTTAAATTATTAACTATAACAAACTCTTCTATCAAACTCTTCAGGAGAGCAGCTTTGTACTTAGATGATTCTATTGACATATTAGAAGAGAAGATTGTCTATGCTCAGTCCAGGGCTCTCAAGGAGGAAAGCAGGAGTTCCTTCAGTCACCACTAATCTCAAAATCCTGCATTTGTAAACTCAATTGAATCCAGACATTCAGAGGTGACTGACTCAATACTAGTCTAGTACATTCAAAAATTGAAACCCATAGATATGTTTCAGGAAGCAGTGAGTTCCCCTTGATAATTATTTTATCCTGTGTTTTCATTTTGTGGATGATAATAAGAGATCTACTAGAGACAGAATGTTTTTATCTTCCAAAAATGTATGAGGAAACCTAATCCCCAATATCATGATGGCTAGAGGTGGGGCTTCCTGAAGGTGATTAGGTCATGATGGTGGAGCTCTCATGGAAGAGATTAGTGCCCTCATAAAGGAGGCCTAGAGAACTCCCCTTCTACCATCTGAAGACATTATGAAAAGAAACCATATATGACCAGGAAGTACACACTCACCAGACAGTAAATCTGCTTGCTGCTGCCTTGACCTTAGACTTTCCAGCCTCCAGAACTGTGAGAAATCAATTTTTGTTGTAGATCAGCGACCCAGCTTATGGTAATGTGTTATAGCCATCCACGCTGACAAAGAAGATCATAAAGCATTGAAAACCATGACACAATGCAGTATTGTTACATAACTGAATTCCTTACATTCACATGTATTTTAATTGTAGTATACTAATGAGTAAAGAAGTAAGGTAGATTTGACATATAAATTGTGCATTTGTACCGAATTCCTTTGATGTACACTATTCAAATGAATGTCTCACATTCCTTAATTCAACAAATACTTTGGGATGATTCCTCTATATTAGACACTCCTCCATACCAGGAACTGGAGAAATAGTATTGAATAATTGCTTTCTTCCCTCAGGGAAGACAGCCTCATGAGCCAGACAGAGAGGAAGCAAATCAACTAACACATCAACAAATTCATTCAATCATTTGAAAACTAGGAAATAGTGATGTATGCTGAGCAGGGAATACTGTGGAGTGGACAAGAGAATCAGGACAGCTGGTTGAGATCATCTGGAAAGTTGTTTCTGAGATCTAAATGGTAAGAAGCAATCTGTGGCATGAATGTCATAGGAAAAAGTGTCTCCGGCTGGAAATACCTCCTAGTGTGAAGCGCCTCTGGCAGAAGTACAAAAGTCCACACATAACAAAACACACTGTGGATGAGTTTGGTGGCCAGCTCAAGGATGGTGTGGAATGAAGTGGGGGCAGTAGTCAGGGGCAGACTGTGAAGAACCTGTGCAAGCCGTGGCAAGGAGATAGGGTTTATGTTCTATTGGGAAGCCTCTGAAAGTGTGCCAGGCATGGCAGCTCAGCCTGTAATCCCAACACTTTGGGAGGCCAAGGCGAGCGGATCACAAGGTCAGGAGATTGAGACCATCTTGGCTAATATGGTGAAACCCCATCTCTACTGAAAAGAAATACAAAAAATTAACCAGGTGTAGTAGTACGCCCCTGTAGTCGGAGGTTGGAGTGAGCCAAGATCATGCCACTGCACTTCCCACCTGGGTGACAGAGTGAGACTCTGTCTCAAAATAAATAAATAAATAAGTGAAAAAGTTGTGAGCTAATTTTCATTTATAAATGATAACCCAGGCTACGGTGGAGATAAATAGTACAGCATAGGAGGTCAAGAAAGGAAGTAAACAAACTGGCTAAGTGGCTATTGCTGTGATCCAGGTGAAAGAGGATAGGAAAACTAACATATGAGGCAGCAGGGAGAAGTGGGAGAATCCAGAGTATGATTTGGAAGTCGTGTTGCCATCTACGGTCATATGCTGCATAATGATGCCAAACATTAAAGATGAACTGCATGTACAAGGATGGTCCTCTGAGATTACAACGAAGCTGAAAAACTCCTATTGCCTAGTGGCATCCTAACTGTGGTAAGATAGCATAAAGCATTACTCACATGTTTGGGGACATGCTGGTGTGGAGAAATCCACTGTGTGGCCACTTGCATAAAATCATAGCAGATACAATGATGCACAGTACATAATACTTGATAATTGTAATAAACGACTATGTTACTGGTTTTGTGTTTACTATATTATACTTCTATTGTTGTTTTAAAGTTTACTTTTAAAAAAGTTAACTGTAAAACGTCTTCAGGTAGGTCCTTCAGAAGGTGTCTAGAGAAGGCATCGTTATCACAGGAGATGACAGCTCTATGCATGTTATTTCCCATGAAGACCTCCCAGTGGGGCAAGATGTGGAGGTGGAAGATGGTGATATTGACAATGCTGACCTGCGTAGGCCTAGGCTAGTGTGTGTTTCTGCCTTAGTTTTTATCAAAAAGTATTCAAATAAATAAAATTAAGATTCAAAAACAGAAAACAGCATGTGGAATAAAAATATAAAGAAAGGAAATAATTTTGTACACTTGCATAATGTGTTTGAGTTTTAAGCTAGGTGTTGATAAAGTAAAAGGTTACAGAAAGCCAAGGTTAATTTTTTATTGGAGAAAAATATTTTAAATAAATTGTATGTAGCCTAAGTGTATAGTGTTTATAAAGTCTACAGTAGTGTGCAGTAATGTTCTAGGCCTTCACATTTACTTACCACTCACTCACTGTCTCACCCACAGCAACTCACAGTCCTGTAAGCTCCATTCATGATAAGTGCCCTATAAAAGTGTACCATTTTCTAATATTTTATACTCCTCCAACTTTTCTGTGTTTAGATAAACCAATACTTGCCATTGTATTACAATTGCTTACCATATTTAGTACATGATGTACCGGTTTGTAGCCTAGAAGCAGTAGGCTATACCATATACTTTAGGTATGTAGTAGGCTATACCATCCTTGATTGTATAAGTACACGGTATGATGTTTATACAAAGATGAACTGCCTAAGGATGTGCTTCACTAGCAAAGTTTCTCCAGAAAAACAAAACCAATAAAATAGATGATAGGTAGGTAGGTAGATAGATACATACATACACACATACAGATAGATACAGATCTAAAGATAGATATGCATACACTCTATATAGATAGACTATAATAGGTATCATATATCTGTATCTATGTACATACAATGTATATAAAGATATTTATTATAAGGAATAGGCTCACTTGATTATGGATGCTGAGAAGTCCTGTAATTTGATCTCTGCATGTTGGAGACCCAAGAAAACCAGTTGCATGATTCCAGCCTGAGTTTAAGGGCCTGAGAATCAGAAGCATCAATGGTATAATTTCCAGTCTGAGGGCAGCAGAAGACCAATGTTCCAGCTCAAGCCTTCAGGCAGAGAGGAGAGTGAATTCTTCTTTCTTTCAACTTTCTGTTCTATGCAGGTCTTCACCTGAGTAGATGATGCTACAGCCAACTGGGGAAGAGTAATCTGTTCTACTCGGTCTACTGATTCCAATGTTTATCACATCCACAAACGCCCTCACAGGTACACCTAGAATGATTTTTAACCAAGTATCTAGGCACCCTATGATCCAGTTAAGTTGTCACATAAAATTAACTATCCCAGCCTATACATTGAGAATTTTTAGCAGAACTGGGGCTAAAAAAAAAGTGTCCTATAATCAAGGCCATTTTTTTTCCCTGCCACATTTCCCTGCTTCTTAATGATAAACCAATCCTTCTGGGAAAAAAAACAGTACAGTGTGAAACCTACACACCAAACTGTCCCCTGTGCCTCATGATCTCCTATCTATCAAAGGGGCGATGAATCAGCACATTCTTGGTGGTTTCACTGCTTGCCAAAATAAATAGCAAATCACAGTGGAGCTCAGCTTAGAAACAACATCAATAGATTCTGATACTGCAGGGCATAGTGGTTAGCGATTCTGTGAGATGTTCTCATGGGACACCTATCCTCCCCATTTGGCTGTCATTCTTTGTCTTTGCAGTTGGTTTGCAAGAGCTGAGAATTTTAAATTCGTTTTTAACCATCTATATGCACAATAAACAGCAGACAACGACTCTCTACAGAGAAACTTGGATCAGAATAAATGTGTGACCAAACAGGAATATGTTTTAAGGAAGAAGGAAAAAAAGTTTATGTGTTATATTTTATTTACTTTTACTTTTTATGTTTTAGCTTTGTGCCTTTGGGCCTGGAAAGCTGGTTGAAACAACAGAGGGGCTGGGTACAAGCCCTGCCTCTATCATTAATTGTGCTATCTTGTTTCATATTCTTTGTAAAAATAAATCAAAGATTGCATGACTTGATTTTACAGTTTACCACATATTTATGGAAGACAGCTGTCCACCAGACATTGTATGTGTTAGAGATCTCCTGTCCATCATATAAGTAACCCTTTCTGCAGTTTCACATGGTAGACATTATTATTCCCATTTCACTCAACTGAGTAAATGGCAGAGCAGTGATTTACATGTTGATAACATTAAATCCAGTAACCTTCAAACCATGTAAATAAAATAATACATTTAAGCTATTCTCAAGCAGGGGAAATACATACTTGGAAAATGAAGTCAAAGTATTGAAGATGATATTTTTAAATTACACGATTTTCATAAAATTGAAGATCCATAGTGTAAAATTAACTAGAAAAAAATCTTTCCTTAAAAAGTGAAGAGGTGCGCTTCCCTTTTCCCTTATGCCAGAGAGCACCTCACAGCCTTGAAGGGTGGTTACGGAGTCCGGGTGCCTTCTCCTCGGGTCCTGCGTTCATGCCTGCCCCACCATGAATGAAGAGTACAAGATGATTGTGCTGGGCATCAGCCTGATGGAATGTATCCTTTCAGGTATAATGTTAGTGAAGGAAAAGAAATTTCTTCACATGAATTGAAACCCTTACTATGGAGGAGAGAGTGCCTCTATAACACCACAGGAAGATTTATACAAAAGATTTAAAATACCAGGATCATCACCAGCATCAATGGGGAGAGGCGGAGACTGTGGTGTTGGCCTGATTCCCAAGTTCCTTATAGCTAATGGTCAGCTGGTTAAGATGCTGCTTTATACAGAGGTAACTCACTATCTGGATCTTAGTGACTAAAAGGAGCTTTGTCTATGAGGGTGGACAAATCTATAGGGTTTCTTCCACTGAGGCAGGAGCCTTGGCATCTAGCTTAATGGGACTGTTTAAAAAATGTCGCTTCAGGAAATCCCTAGCGTATGTTGCCCACTTAGATGGAAAAGATCTGAGAACTTTAAAGGGAATTAATCCTAAGAAAACCCAATGGGAGAGGTGTATAAGAAATTTGATTTGAGCCAAGATGTTACGGATTTTACTGGTCACGCTCTTGTACTTTACAGAACGGATGACTACTTAGATCAACCATGTCGTGAAACCATTAATGGAATTAAACATGACAGTCAATCTTTTGCAAGATATGGCAAAAGTCCATCCCTTTATCCACTCTATGGCCTTCGAGAACTGTCACACGGCTATTTGCAGGGCTAAGTGCTATTTATAGAGGTACCTATATGCCAAATAAACCGATTGAATAAATCATTGTGCAGAATGGAAAAGCAATTGGTATAAAATCCGAAGGAGAAGTTGCTCACTGTATGTAGCTCATCTGTGACCCCAGCTGTGTAAAAGATTGGCTAGAAAAAGCGGACCAGGTAATCAGAGTTACTTGGATCCTCAGCCACCCCATCAAGAACAGCAGTGATATCAACTCCTATCAGTCCATTATTCCACAGAACCAAGTCAAACAAAAGTCAGATATCTGGATTTGCATGATCTCCTCCACGCACAGCGTAGTGGCACAAGGGAAGCACATTGTCGTAGTCAGCACAGCTGTGGAAATCAAGGAGCCAGAGAAGGAAGTCAGATCAGCTGTGGAGCTCTAGGAACCAACTGAACAGAAATCTGTCAGATTTAGTGGCCTCCTGGTACTAAAAAACTTGGGAACAGAAAGCCAGATCTTTATTTCCCGTGCATATGATGCTACCACTCACTTTGAGACAAGTGTGATGACATTAAAAGCATCTGTAAGAAGATTACAGGAGGCCAGGTGCAGTGGCTCACACCTGTAATCTCAGCACTTTGGGAGGCCAGGGTGGGTGGATCATGAGGTCAGGAGATCGAAATCATTCTGGCCAACATGGTGAAACCCCGTCTCTACTAAAAATACAAAAATTAGTTGAGCATGGTGGCGTGTGCTTGTAATCCCTGCTACTCAGGAGGCCGAGGCAGGAGAATCGCTTGAACCAGGAAGTCAGAGGTTTCAGCGAGCCAAGATCGTGCCACTGCACTTCAGCTTGGCAACAGAGTAAGACTGTCTCAAAAAAAAAAAAAAAGAACAAAGAAGATTACAGGATTAGAATTTGACTTTGAGGAAATGAAGCGCAAGAAAAATGACTTCTATAGGGAAGACTAACAGCAGTTACATGTTATTATCTAATTAGGACAAATTTAAAATTTGGCAAATAATGCATATTATATGAAATCAATATTGTGAGGCCTGCTTTTGTAATCAAAATGGAGAGACTGAAGATTGCTGTGCCAGTAAATACTCCTCCCCTTCATCTTTCTAATATCATGTATTAACTTGTTTTCCATAGAGTGGCTATTCGGAATTGACAGGTTACCACACTGTCTTCAATTTAACCAAACTGGCTTTTTTTTTTCTAGTGAAGGATCAGTTTTAAACAAACATTGTGAAACTGATACAGACAACCTGAAACAGTATTTGTATCTTTTAATCAGCGTAGCCTTTGCAATTATGTGTTTCTGCTGCTCAAGAGCTGGATCCATACAGGTTGTATGCCATCTGTCATCTTGACACTCAGGAAATTCTAAATTGACTACTCCATGGTTTGGCATAGCATCCAGAAGTTTTTCCTATGACTTTATATTTTGTATTATGTCGAGTATTATGGCAGGGCCCAAATAGCATAGCCACAGGTTTGGTTTATGTGGGCATAAAACTCTAACCAAACTCTAGACAGAGAGAGTCATTTAGAGAAAGCTGGTAAGTGGTGTTCTAACCCAATAAAGTTGATGATAGAAAAGGGGAGAGGAAGCAAACATAAGACAGGTAAAGTGTAGAAGCCTCTTTTGTATCTTAGGTGTGGCTTCTTCAAGGGACCAAACTGCAATGCAGTATTGACTTGACAGAGCCCCTACTTTTGCCTCAAAATGGCTCCAAATTATTTCTGTACTACAAAATGAAGCCAAATTCTGGAAAACAAACAAACAAACAACAACAACAAAAGTGGAGAGGTAGTTTTTCTATTATTCTAATTTGTGAAGGTATTCAATTCTACAAACCAATCAAATATCTGAAGAAAGTGACAGTGAGCTCATGGTTTGGTAAATTCTTACCACTTTACTATTTCCCCTTGTCTTTAGATTCTTGATCTGCTCATTTCACCACTCCATACATTTTAAAAGGCACTTTCACTAGAAAAGAAGGTAAAATCCAGTTATAAGACATGTCATTCATTTAATTATCTCTAGACAGAACTAATTTAGACTAGGATGATATTTACTAGCTTCAAAAGCAAGTTTGAGATTATGGCCTCTCATTCAAATGAGTAATTCTGAATCCTTATGGTTGGGGAAGCATCTGATCTCTCCTGCTTGTAAGAATAAAGAAAAGAATGGAACATCACTCTACTGAGAAAACCACAGTTGATTTTACCACACTAGGTTAGCTAATACATTATCTTTTCCAAAGAAATAAAAGCATATCAATAATTTTTACCAAAGACGTTCTGATAAAATCAATCTAAGTTTGCAAAATACATATGAAAGTAAATTGAGGCAACTTTTGGTGAAATGTGAATGAAGAACTTAGCGAAGTTTTCAATATGATTTCTAAGCTCCCATTAGTAATCAAGACAAGACACAAAATCATTTTAAATGGAATTTAGCTGCTGAATTTAAAAAATTCAATTTTTAAAAAATGTAATCTAAAAGAGTCAAAAACGGACACTCTTTTGTTAAGTCTGAATACTCCAGCAAATGTTACCTTTAGTCATCAGGAGCCCCTTATATTTAGAGACTAAGTTTGAATTGATGATCACAGTATATTTCATCACATCATGATCACAGTAGATTTCATCTCTCAGTTGGGTCAGACCATAAATAAGGCTGTATCAGCTGATTTCAGTCTCTAAATATAAGTCTTACGTTTAGGCTAAAAATAGTTAATTCACATGCAGTGCAAAAGATCCTGGATTCTAAAATATATTTTAAAATTTCCCTTCTCAGAGTGGAATGACTTTGCACTTCAATTTGTTTATTGTCCTGTGGAAGATGTACAGGGAAACATTCTTTATATTTAATAAAACTGTCATGGGAATGAAACTAGTATCTATTTAAAAATCAAAAAAGAAATCTCTATTTTGGATGAACCAACACACAAGTATAAGAACATTTGTAAAGGTTTCAGTTTGGCTTTACTATATGGGTTAGTTTTTAGAGTTAACATTTGCCAATTTCATGTTTACCTACCTCCCTGACTCATGTTGTTGAATAGATCAAAAAAAGAAAAAAATGATGACTCTGCTTGCTGAATTGAAACATAAAATAAGTTGGCGTTTAGAAACCATTTGTATCTTTAATGGCCTTCTGGTAAAGTATTCTCTGGGGCACCATGTCCTTCAAGCAGATGTTGCCTTGAAATGAGGGGCTTTTCCCTTTGGAAACCAACCACATCTTTGCTTTGTTCGTTGCAGTCTCTAGGCCCCCAGTCACAAGCAATAAGATCTAACTTGGTTCTAGTGCAGCAGGTTGAATTTTGAAACAAATGTTGTTTCTAAATGTTATGGTTAGATTTAGAAAGAGTGGCATGACCAATTAAAAAACTAGTCAATGACTTAAGAGTGGGGTCAGGCCCACATCCACTTAGTCTTGGTACGTTCTCTCGAGGCAGTTTGATGTCAGAACTTGCGCCATCTGTCTCATGTGTAGCTCTGACATCAAGCAAGCGGGAGTCCTTTTCCACCACTGACCACTGACCTGTAAGATAGACTCGGCACTGCTGCAGACGCCACAGGTGGCCAGGGCATTGCCCATTTACCTCTGTGTGGAGAGCTAAGAGTCATCACCCTTATTCAACTCCAAGCCAGGGTCTGGGGGCCAGCATCCGATAGCACTGAAATGTCCTTTTATTAACTCATACCAAGGCAGCCTGTGTTCTCTGCATAGGACCCAACACACAAGGAGAAAAGAACAATGCAGAACTGTGAACTAACTTCAAAATGATGGAAACCATGTTTGATTCAACCTTTCTGAATTGCTATTTTGAGCTAAATAAAATGCAAAAGGGCAAGAGATCATGGTTTCAGATTGGCCTAAAATCGAATTCTGGTCCTGACAGTTAACTGCCATATCACGTATGCTAGTGGGTTCACCTCCCTGAACTCCAAATGTCTTACCTAGGGAAGGGATTGATATCTGCACCTCAGAGCAGTATAGGTATGCTGTGAGTTTTAAGGAGAGAGCCCCACTTCCAGCCGTATGGGCGGCTCTGGAGACTGAAGGAAGAAAAGTGGGGAGAGGCAGTGGGGTGCCCACCTGGGAGCCGACATTAGCTGGGAACCTGACCTGTGGGCAGGAGCTGACACTGAGAATTGACTAAAGAAACTCAAAAATATCTGAAAGTTCATCTGCTCCAGTGCTGGGAACAGAAGACTTTGAAGACGCTGTGTGGAAGCTTATAAAAGTGGAACGTACTCTGTCCAGGAACTTGACAAATTGGTCCTGTATATAAAGAAACTGAAACTTAAAATAGAAGTGAACAACTTAGCCAAAGTCAGATAACCCCTTATTTAAAAGTTGGAATTTAAACAAATTATTGTATGTACTGATCTGATGATTTCTCCATCCCTTGGGCTAGAAGATCACCTGGACAGAGAAGAGAAAGGCAGAGAAAAATGGATAGAGATGGAGAGAGTTCCAAGGAGAGATGAAGTGCAGCATCAGAGATATGTAAGACTTGGATAAAAGGAGACCACATGTATATCTCCCTGGGTGCCACATGCCTGCCATTCCCTGAGACACACCCCCAGCATAGCACAAAATTGGCACAGAGTACACCCACCACAGCTGTCCCAGGGAGCGGGCACAGTGAGGTGGGCTAGGGACACTAGGACTCTCCCAGCACAGTGGTTACAGGAGAACTCACTCATTGACTGCTTGGCTTGCATCTTCATTCATTCTTTCATTCCTACAACCAGTCCTAAAAACTGCACACAAGTGTAAATTTCCTGCCTCAACACTAGATGAGACACCATCTCTGCCTTCAAAAAGCTCATGACTTTCTTGAGAAAAGTTTGAAGATGCTGTGTGGAAGCTTATAAAAGTGGAACCTACTCTGTCCAGGAACATGGCAAATTGGTCCTTAGTCCACAAAGTGATAACAAGCTGATTATATAAACAGATATAAGTATGTGTTTTTCTCTTATGTTTTTCAATGTTCTTCCTCCAAGCAAACAACGTCTGGTGAACAATTATGATCTGGTGCCAGCTGCATTCATGAAGTAGAAGGTGACATTGGTGTGGCTATGATGGAAAAGCACACTTCAGACTCAACTGCATCCCTAACCCATCCAAATAAATCCACCGGAAATATTTAGGAATACACATTTTATTTATTATTTTATTTGTGTGTTTTTCTTTTTTAAAATTATATTTTAAAACTTTTAAGTTCAAGGCTACAAGTGCAAGTTTGTTACATAGGTAAACTTATTTGATGAGGGTTTGTTGTACAGACAATTTCATCACCCAGATATTAAGCGTAGTACCCAGTAATTATTTTTTCTGATTCTCTCCCTCCTCACACCCTCCACCTTCTGAAAGGCCCCAGTGTGTGTTGTTCCTCTCTATGTGTCCATGGTGTTCTCATCATTTAGCTCCCACTCGTAAGTGAGAACATACGGTATTTGGTTTTCTGTTCCTATGCTACTTTGCTAAGCATAATGGACTCCAGTTTCATCGGTGACCCTGCAAAGGACATGATCTCATTCTTTTTTACGGCTGCATTATAAGGAATATACGTTTTAAAAGCACCTTTTGTAACCTTGGGAAATTTTCAAAACAAAAAAACTTAAATCCTATGACTGGACAAACATGACAACAGAGAACTAGCTCTTAATATAGAAAAATTTGCAAAAAAAAAAAAAAAAAAGCAAACCATTGTGAGGACTAGCAGGTGACTCTAAATGTTATTGTATTAAACTGTAGACACATTCCATGAGAAAAAAAAGAATATTTCCAAAAATCTCTGTTTCATGTTCATATTCTTTCGTAGATTAAAGAAAGAAAAGTGGCTATCTAGTAAGAACATCAGAACAGTCAGAAATGACAAATGATTGCTTTCAGATGGAAAATATGATTATTAAAATTTCAAAAGCTGGAATCAATGATACTGAACAGGAAGGAAATGGAATTTGTTGTTTAGAGGAAAGTTTCTCCTGCTTGAAAGACAAAGTATTGTCAGATGAAGACAAAGTGAAAAAGTACAGGCTATTGATATAAGCTATAGATCCCAGAGAATAAAAAAACTCATGAGTGTATATGTGTTTGGCTTCATGTTTGTGTGCCTGTGCCTGTATGTACGTGTGTGTGTGTGTGTGTGTGTGTGTGTGTGTGTGTGTGCTTGTACCTAACTAGAAGGGAAGACAACCAACAGCCATAGTCATAGCATTCATAGAAAAGACATTCTCAATCTGAAGAAAGTTCTTGAAGAGGAAAACAAATAATGAAAAAAGATTGACATCCAGATATGCCTTAGTAAAATTTCTGATTTTTTGAAAATAAGAAGAACCAATGTAAAAATGTCTATAATATGATTTACAGAAAACGCAACTATCAGCAAAGAAAAAGAATTAATAAATTAGCATTAGGCTTCTCTTCTACAATACTAAATGTGGGAAGATAGTAAATCCTATAGAGAATTGTACTGAGGAAAGAAAAAAAATGTTACCCTCTTCATGTATGCTACTCAACCCTGTCCTTTTTGCATCTCTGACCCAGAACAAGTCTCACGTTTCAGCAGCAAATGCCTTCTGTTGGGTGAGGGGCAATTGCTTGACGTTGCCCAATGAGGCTCTGATTCATCTTACTGGCGGAGATGCCTGTTCTCTGTCCTGTGGGAGGGTCTTTCTTTTCCATCATTCCCCTGGGCCACGGAGCCATGTGGGTTTTGGAGCACTACACAGCTTTCCGGCCTGATTCCTGCTTGGGAAACACTGAAGACCCAAAGACTAACAGTCAAATCAGTCAAAGAGTTTTTTTTTGTTTTTGTTTTTTTTGCCTTTCTTCTTATTTTGCTTTATTTGCTTTACTTTCTACACACTTTCCTTAGAAAATTTTGCCCTATAATCTGTTGTAAAAATTATTATTGTAATACTTTATGTATTACAAAAAAAATGAAAAAATTATACTCTGATACTCTGACATTCATCTATTATTTCATAAATGTTAAAATGTGGGGAAAATATTTTTCTTAGAACCAGGGAAATTAATTTACTCCAATCAGTGTGTTTGTATAATCACAGCCTAAATTCTTTCAAGAAAGTTTTCAAATTTTTGGTACTTTTAAAAATTTCTTGCTTGCAGGTCTTTCTTTGCACAAATTACAGACTACATTGGGCTACTTGGAGCAAGAGGTGAGAACATCATCACCCTTAGTATGATTTTGATTTGTTATAAATAACTGAAAGGTTTAATTGGATTTTTGCCACTCAAGGCTTTTTTCTCAGACCCATGCCTTAATATTTGGGCTACACAAGAAAATGTTTTTTCTGCCACATATAGCAACAGATTTTGGGACCTCTGTATTTCTTTGCCTTCCTGCTTACAGGGTGATCAGTTCTTCCTGAGCTGCTCTCTCGCTCTTCCCCTCTCTCACTATTTTTCCTCTTCTCTGCCTCTCTCTTTCTCTCTTTCCTGCTCTGTAATACCTTGAAAAATAGAGCTTATAGCAACCAATACATGGTTAAAAGATTCTATTTCCCAACTTCGTCCACCAGAGCTACAATTTCAGCCAATAATTTCCAAGATATTAAACTTTTGGCTTTACCCACTGTTGTTTCACCACATGGCACAGGTCTCAATTGTTTAAATCTCAGGGAAGCTTCCTCATTGCATACCATCCAAACATAAAGCCAGTGGCTTCATTATACATACATATATATATATATATTATATATGCACACACACATGTCATATATATATATATGTTATGAGGAGGTAATTAATAGAGAAAGTTTAAACATGAGTGTGGTCTTGGAGCCATCTTTTCTGAGTTGGAATGCCAATTCTTTCAGCTTTTACTACCTGGGAAACTCTAACCAAGTTACTTAAACATTATTTTCCCACCCGAAAAAAACAGATTGCCTTGTTAAGTAAGCTATTGGATGTTTCTAAAGCCATTTCTATGCCTGAGACAGAATGACAAGCATGCCACCACAGCTGTACCTGGCCCCATCTCCTGTGTATGGCTGATGTGTTACATCCGTGCCCCAACAGTTTTTTCCTACTGGATTCTTAAAGTAAGTCATAGCCTTGCCTTGGTGTTAGTTGTGGAATGAAGTGTTTGTTTGCTTTAAGAATTATGTCAGAAATGGGCAAATTCTAGAATTAATTAAGGATGCCTAAAATAAAGAAGTATATTAGGCTGAGAAATTCTTTGTCTTTAAACTGTCAATTAATGAGAAAATACCTAATATTATTTCTTTGTTCTGCAAATAAAATAGGACCTTTCACTGAGTTAATCTGATTTTGATCTTCCATACTAAAAATACAACTTAGCCAAACACCTCCTATATACAGTAATCCCCTCTTATTTGAGGTTTTGCTTTGCAAGATTTCGGTTATCCAAGATCTACTGTTGTCCTAAAATATTAAATGGAATATTCCAGAAAGAAGCATACGCTTTAAATTGTTCACCATTCTGCACAGTGTTGATGTAGAATTTTTACTCCTTAGTTCAGCCACAACCAAGAAACATTAGGCAAGTGGACGTATTGAAGGGTGAGGAGAGCAGAATTTATTGGGCAAAAAAGGGAAAAAAAAGAAAAAAAGAAAAAAAACACTCAATAAAAGCAAGAGGGAGCCCAGCTAATGGGCTCCTGCCTCACCGATTGAATACCAGGCCACCACGCATGAACTGAAGAGGGCAGGCTCCTCCTCGCTCACAAGGCATGAACTTTCCATGACTCCACCCCATCCTCCCAGTGTGCAGGTGGGTCCCCAGTCTGTTGTAGGCATGTGCAGACAAGACCCTGGGCAGGATCCCTCACCTGCATAAAAGCATCTAATGTAAATCCTTGTAGGGGAAGGTGGGAGATTCTCCAGGGAAGCCCCTTATCTGTTTCCTGCATCTATCATTCCACCCTCTAAAGAAGTACATCCAGCTGCTGTTATAATAAGGATAAGGATAAAGAAGAAGACCAATCTTCACTGCTTCCTGCTGACAGGGGGCACTATTTTGGGGGAAATGGCAGTCAGAGCTCACTCAGAGGCTGATCTAAGGGTACCCTGCAGAAGGGCTATAGTCAGAGGCTCTGGTTGCGTGATAGTTTGAAGCTTGATGACTTGAAGGTGAGAAAAGACAAACCGGGTTATTAGAAAACATGTATCAAAATGAAACAAGGTGGAGTAAGGACAGCTCAAAAATCCCAAGGTCTTTTACCAATTTGCGCAGGAAGAGGGAGGCAAAAATCCCTACTGGTTAAAAAAAAAGTTTACCTTTTGCTGGCATTTCAGACTTCTGGATTTCCTTCCCCCAAGCCCAATCCTAAGTCAATCAGTTTAAGGTTTGGAAAATTAACTTTTTCCTGTTTGGAGGATGTATCCAAGGGGAGTGTCCAGTAGTATGGAGGCAAAATTACCTCTTTAAAGAGAGGAGAGACGAGGAAAAAGAAAAAAAGGCATTTCTTTCAACGGAGTCCCAGGGTTTTAGGATGCATTTGAAAAGGGTACAGACTGATGATGAATGGTTACTGATGTAGAAAGACGGGAATGAGGCATCCCAGGTTTCCTTCTCTTTATAGCAGACACCAAGGGTGTATGAGGGAGAGAAAGTGAGGCATTTCTCTTTCTTTCTTCCATTCTTACATCCTCTGAGTCCCAGCAAGTGCAACAGAGTGCCGTCCATGGGTATCAAAAAGCCTTTCACCCATGTTAATAGGGGCCAGGGGGCTTTGTACACCATATCTCCCCTGCTGTCATAGCCTTAGAATTCCTTACACCTTATTTATGCTATAAATACTAGCATGGCTTTGTCCAAGAAATGGGAAGGTTGACTTAAGCAGCAGGAATCAGGCTCACCTTCACTGTACCTTTTAACTTCCGTTACCATCTGCCTCTGGATCCCTCAGATCCAGTTTTCTTTCATGAGCCTGCTACCTGAAGCTTAAAATTGATTTTGGAACAAAACATATGTTTTGAGGGGGCACATGGACTCCTTATTATAAGCAAATGCTAAAATGAAGCTGTGGAATCGAGTCCTCCTCCAACAGAGAGAGAAAAAGATGTCTTGTGACACACTCGGATAACTGGTGGCTATAGTTATGCTTGCCAAGATTTTGGTGCATGGGACTTGGCTTTGGTTAGCTCCCTTGGTCTTACTTTCCCAAAAAGGAAACCTCTGGGTGATGGGCATCCTGTTTTTTCCCATCACCTGGCAGGATCTGCAGGATAATTGCTCAGAACTAGAATATTGATCCAGATGTTTACATTACCCACCCTCTTTTGTTCCTTCTGAGCTAGAGTTGGAGACTGCTGGTTGGTTTACAGGAATAAACAGAGTTAGCCTGAAATGTAGACAAACACTTAAAAACAACTAACGAGTCTAGAATTTAATGACAAATGTGTGATAAGTTTTAAAACATAATTTCTGTCTCTCCAGTCCTCATTTTTGTTAAAAACAAATCATGATATGACTGAGTTGTTTGAAAAATAGATTTTAGTCTTATACTTGGCCTGATATTTGCATAAAGTGCCACAAAAATAATTATTTTTACATAAGTCTTTTAGATCGCCTTTGATGGAACTCTGTTTCACTAAGTGTCTCAGATAGGACTTTCTAAAGCTGAACCAAGCTATGGTTTTGTACCTTTGAATTCCTGTGAGTTGGGTAAACATGGTTTCTAGGGCTAATAAACAGGGATGGCTGAAAGACAAAAACAGATTTTTAGAGGGCTCTATCTGCTTTTAATTCCTGGTGCTCTATGAGGAAAACAGAGGTCTTTCCCTTTCATGCATGCAGTAAGAGTGGCAAGGCTAAATGGGGAAAAATAATTCAGGAGATGCAGAAAAAACATTTTTCAGCAAAACAAGACCCAACAAGAGAAAAACATAAAAGCCTTTCAAATATACCCATAACTTGGATATCCAATTTTAATTAAGCTGAGTGTTCTTTAAGAACATTTTTTCAAACCCCTTATTACCCAACTTTAGCTGTACCAAGTGACCAATATTTCTGGCTTCTGAACTTTTACTAAAGACTTAGAGAAAGGAAAATCCAAGGTGGTTTGCAGAGAGGAAGAGAATCAAAAAATGGCAACAGTCATCCAGATACCAAACCAGAAAGAACTCATTCCCTAAGCCAGGACTGAACCTGAGCTGTCACTGTGAAATAGTGGAGGCCTAAAGAAAGTACCGCCACATGGTTACAGGCAACTTCCCAAAGATGTAAAACAAGATGGAGGCCTGCAGCAAAGTTTGCTACTGACCATACAGAAAGACATGCAAAGGGCCGGGCGCTGTGGCTCACGCCTGTAATCCGAGCACTTTGGGAGGCCGAGGCGGGCAGATCACAGGGTCAAGAGATCGAGACCATCCTGGCTAACATGGTGAAACCACGTCTCTACTAAAAAATATATAAAAATTAGCTGGGCGTGGTGGCGCGCACCTGTAGTCCCAGCTACTAGGGAGGCTGAGGCAGGAAAATTGCTTGAACCCAGGAGGCGGAGATTGCAGTGAGCCGATATTGCGCCACTGCACTCCAGCCTGGCGCCTGGGAATGGAGCAAGACTGTCTCAAAAAAAAAAAAAAAAAAAAAAAAAAAAGAAAGACATGCAAAGCACACCAGATTGGCTACAGCTTAAGACCAATCTCGCAAAAACAATATCACTGTTTACAGAAAATATAAACAGTGATAATTGGGGTCCTGGCCTAGTAAAATGTTTTCTAAATGGAAAAATCTCTCACTTTAAAGTTAACTCCTGACCTGGTGGAGGAAAGAAAAAACACGTAAAGTACAGGGTTGTGTTAACTGCTAACTGGGTAGAAAAAAAAAAACAGCTTAAAATGCACGATTGGAAAGATGCTTGGGTCAATAACCACTTATTCTTAAGCAAACAGTTTCCTCCAACAGGGAGAAAAACTTAATTGCTGTCAGAGGGAGCTGGCCTTCTCGGCCAGGGGAAGGGAAGACTCCATGGACATGTGGTGGGGAATGCTGGCCAGTCTGCCACACGGGACCTTCAAGCCATATCCGCTGCTTGCCTATCCATCCCCCCAAAAAAGAAGAAAAATGCCATAGAAAGGCTGAGATGGACCGACATCGCCATTCCCAACCCCCAAGAGTGATGTGGACGGTGGCAGGCACAGTTTCCTTTACCCTCAGAAGAAGTCCAAGGACAAAAAAGCTTAGAAATAAAAGGGAAAAAGTTATTTTTGGTCCACACTTTACTCACCCTTCCTCCTGTCCTCATATGGGCCACCTAAATGATACAGAAGTTTTGCTCCTTAGTTCAGCTAAATCCAGGTTCTTGTGTCATGACCAAAAGAAAACTAGGCACGTGGACACTTTGAAGGGTGAGGAGAGCAGAAAGAAAACACTCAGCAAAGCGAGAGGGAGTCCTGCCAATGGGCTCCCACTTTACAGATTGCATACAAGGCCATCACACAGGAGCTGAAGAGGCCTGGTTCCTTCCCCTGCACAAGGCGTGAACTTCCTGTGGGTCCACCCCATCCTCCTAGTGCACAGATGGGACTCCAGTTCATTCCAGATATGCACAGACAAGACCCTAGGCAGCTTTTGTCATCTGCACAAAAGCATGTGATGTAAACACTTGTGGGACAGGTCATAGATTGTCGAGGTACCCCCCTTATCTGCCTCCTGCGTCTGTCAGTGTGATGAAAGCTGTCTTGCTTTTCAGATATGTCTCATTTTCAGATGGACTGTCATGGTATCACAGTGCTTGTGTTCAAGTCGCTCTTATTTTACCTAAGAATGGCCCTAAAGCATGGAGGTACTGATGCTGGCATATTGTTACAATCATTTTATTACTAGTCATTGTTGTTAGTCTCTTAAATTAAACTTTATCATAGGTATGTATGTATAGGAAAAACCATAGTGTATTTTAAGGCTCAGTTTTATCTATGGTTTCAGGAATCCACTGCAGGTTTTTGGACATATCCTCCACAGCTAAGAAGGAGCTACTGCATAAAGTGATGTCTGGGAGGTCCTCCTAGCAGGTCCATATCTTCACATTCCATATGTTTTGCTTGCCTTTGACAGCTCCTAGCCAATCAAGTCCCCTTAAGCCATTTCAGATTATATTCTTTGCATAACAAAATGGGTCCTTCATATGGTGTTGGAGTGGGAGGTAGAGGAAGATGATATGTTACACATATCTTCATGGCACAGAAACAGTAAAAAAAATATCGTCTTTCTAGACAATTTAAGCCGGGACGTCTCCAACCCGAAAACAGAACTCTGACCTGGACATGCATCTGGAATCTATCAGTATATCCTACAACATTCAGAGAAGGACATTTAATTTTTTTTCAACTTTTATTACAGGTTCAGGAGGTACATATTCAGGTCTGTTTCAAAGTTGTATTGGGTGATGCTGAGATGCAAATTTTTAAGGAATTCAAATCACTTTTCTTTTATTTTAAAGTTCTATTTTTAAAAAGTTTCACATATCTAACTAGATTTTCCATTTACCTCATACAGTATTACTTTATTACCTGAGTAATTCGAGTTTTAAAAAATGCTACAGAATAAAATGTATAAAAGAAAATGTGAGACCCCCCCTACCACCCGCCAGCAGCACCCCAGTCCCCAGGTGCAGCAACAGAGGGAAGCCTTGTTAACCTGATTCCAAGATAGTTTATGTGCATATACAAGTTGCTTTGCTGTGTTGTGTTTTTAAAGAAATAAGAACATACTGTACATAATGTTCTACAAAATATTTCACCTTTAGGTACTAGATAAAAGCCGAAGGGAGATCAGGAGAAAGAACGGTACATCATCTTTGTGATAAAGATGCTGCCTCGGCTGCCAGCCTCCCCTCAAGACCTGCGGAGCAATCAGGCAACAATGGTGCTGCTGAAGGCAAAATCCAGATAAATACCACCACGGGCTTTTAAGAGACCTGAAATCACCGATCCTGGGTAGAAATTTTTGCTGAACTGGTCAATGCTGAAATCAAAAGCTGAACAACCATCAGGAGAATGAGAGTGGGTGTGTGATCCCAAGAATGCTGATAGGTGTTGTTTTCCTCTGTCTTTTCTTGTCTCAGGCTGTTGTGTAGAACTCTGCTAGTATACTGTAAGACTCAAGGATTTTAAAACTACCTGAATGCGAGTTGCTCTTCATGGAGACCAGTGCTGCAAGGTTGCTGACTTGGGGGAAAATCTCTCTCCTAGCAGCTTCTGACCTCCTTGGAGCCTTCCATCTCTCTGCCCCTCTGCCCACTCTCTGTCCCCTGCTCTCAAGCCCCTCCTGCCTGGAACTGCCGCTCATCACACGATTCTCACAGTTCAGTTGCCATGACAGACACATCCTCAAAAGGGCTCTTAGAGAAAGAATAGTAGCACTGGGGGAGCCTGAGAGTGAAGACTTAAAGGCACAAATCCAAATTAGAGATCTGTGGTTTACCAGCTAGGTGAGGCTGAACAGCTGGCTATGCTCCCCTAAACTCCCTTTCACAAGCTGTAACATGGTAATAAAAACGACCTCTCTAAGTGCAAGGATGTCATAAACTCCAAATGAGTAAAATGTACTAAAATGTTATTTCTTATTGCAGAAACAAACTGGGAGTTAATTATTGACAGCCCACAGAAAGCATATGCCCAGGGATGTTCTGGGTTGGCAGCTGGGATGGGGACCTACAAGCCATAGCTTGGACTCAGACACAAGTCCCATGTCTTCAGAGCCAGCAGCCGCCTGGTGAGTCACGCCTGCTGAATTGCTCCTCTGCCTGCTGTAAGCTTCAAAAAAGGTCCCAAGCTCCCTTTTCCTACAAGCCATTTCTTGAAGCTGCCTGGTTTCCAGGATTTCATACCATTCAGCTTCCCACCTCCGCCACCCCAGTTTTTATGCTCACAGAGTTCTTAACAAGCACATTGAAAAGGAGAATTGAACAGTGTTTGTGACTCTGTTTCCCAGTGAGAGTGCCTGGGAAGGGATGACACATCAAAACATCTGCTTTGCTCACAGGGCCCTGCTCAGACACCTTCTCTGATCTAGTCTCCCAGACTGTGAGGATTGCATGTTCCAGGGGAGGACAACTGGCCCAGGGGAAAGGATGGTGCCACAATAGGGCACTTGCCCTGCAAATGGGAAAGGCTTTTATTACTCCCGGGAAGAAATGGTTCAAATCACAAACTCTCTCAGAAGGACAATTTTGCTGGGGGAACTTAAGAATCACACAGTAGCCAGGCACGGTGGCTCATGCCTATAATCCCAGCACTTTGGGAGGCCGAGGCGGGTGGATCACAAGGTCAAGAGATTGAGCCCATCCTGGCCAACATGGTGAAACCCAACTCTACTGAAAAAAAATGCAAAAATTAGCTAGGCATGGTGGCGTGTGCCTGTAGTCCCAGCTACTTGGGAGGCTGAGGCAGGAGAATCACTTGAACCTATGGGGCAGAGGTTGCAGTGAGCAGAGATCATGCCATGCACTCCAGCCTGGCAACAGATCAAGACTCTGTCTAAAAAAAAAGAAAGAAAGAAAAAGAAAGAAAAGAAAGAAAGAAGGAAGGAAGGAAGGAAGGAAGGAAGGAAGGAAGGGAAGGAAGGAAGGAAGGAAGGAAGGAAGGAAGGAAGGGAAGGAAGGGAAGGAAGGAAGGAAGGAAGGAAGGAAGGAGGGAGGGAGGGAGGGAGGGAGGGAGGGAGGAGGATGGAGGGAGGAAGGGAGGGAGAAAGGGAGGAAGGATGGAGGGAGGAAGGGTTGAAGAAAGAAAAGAAAAGAAAAAATGCTTAGACCTGGATCTACAGCTTAGTGGAGAAGCAGAAAAGGAATCCTAATGTTCACACATGGTCAGATTAGCTTGCCAGAAGACGGAACCAGATAGAGAGTTGAGGAAACTGCTCCAGTCAAGAATTATAGCTGTCCATTGCACCTCATGCAGCTTGTGCTACATATTCTCAGAAACCTCAAATGCAGTGTTAGGAAACAGAATAAGAATGTGGTCTGGCAAAAGAGAGAGCAGAGAACCACACCATAAAAGCAGAAGACACAATGCTTCCTTACAATCATTTTTAGATGCTTCTAACCTGATGGCATTGTCGTAGCTTTTTCTGTATTAACTGACATCTTTCTCACCTTATGGCTGCTGAAATCACCCTGAAATCTCGTGTGCTTGCTGAAAATTAGGCTAGCTTGTAAGGAAAACCCTACAATTTTTTCTCTGTATACAAATTGGAGCTGAATAGATTGGTTTAGTAATGATGAAGCCTAAGCTCAGAGATCTCAACCAACAATCATAAAATTTTACAACAGGAAATGGCTGTTTTTATTTGAAAAAAAAACTTAAGTGAAATTATCCTTCATCTATGGTATGTGCCAACAGTCCTAATTATTCTGTGAGTTCTGATTTCTAGAAGAAAAATTCATTAAGATGTTTATACATTGATTTCCTTCTGGGGAACCATAGAAGGGCCAGCAGGCCAGAAGCAAATGATCAAGTGGTTTGACATGAAGGCAGGGCCTCCCACTGCCCTTGACTGTATTTACAGGGTGAAGATAAGCCAACTGGAAGAAATAAGATGCAGCAAGTACTTGGGAGACTGGCATTTAATAAATAATTACTGTTGCCTTTGGTCTCTCTGAGAGTTATTGATCAACATCTGCTTTTTCCCTAAAGCTCTTTTTCCTTTCCCATCTATTATTTATTACTGGACTCCTATTTATCAAATGCATACTAAATATGTACTGGATAATAAAAGATTAATGAAATATGGTCACTGTCCTTAAGTGCATTTGTACTGTGTGGAGGCAGGTAGACATGCCAATAATTATTACATCCCCATAAATAATGACTCCTTTTTGAAAATGGCCTAATCAACTATCACACACTAAAGTGCTAATGACTAATAGGTAACAGCACAAATTATTAGTAGCTCATAGGAATATCAGCAACCAAATAAGGGGTCATGCCTTCATGCATGGAACTTTGAGGAACTTCTAGTGTTTGCATTTTCACTATTATGGTATATCATAGCCCATATATTAATGTAGGGTGAAAACTGGGAGCATCCTAGGCTCCCGGGAGGGCTATTATGCAGAAGGGAATTATTTTAACACTGGCAGAAAGGCTCCCTGCCCCACCCAAAATATTGCCTTGGCTGACTCTTTGTTAATGTTCTCAGTTGCAACTCTTTATAATGAGATGCTTTTCATAAATGCATAAAGTAGAGCAATATATCATTTTATGGTGTCATCTAGTTACAGATCTACTGAAAACAGCTTAGTACAATTTGTCCTCAATCCAGCTTAAATGACTAATCCTGACATTGTGCCATATATCCCCCAGTACCAGAGGAACTGCAAAAGGAAATCTACCACAGCTATAACCTAAGTAAACCCAGCCTTTAATAGGTATCATATTAAGCCATAAGAATCATGATTTCATAGTTTAGTACCTGCTATAATACTATAGGAATTAGCCTTAGAGCAGGAATCACATTCTACTCCCTGCTCTGTTAATTATCTAGTCTCATGGCCTTGAACAATCCACAAAGCTCTTGCAGTCCTCATCTATAAAAATGAAGACCATTAGGTCCCATGAATCCAAGGTCCGATCTACCTCTTACTTTGCAGAGTAGCTAACATTGATTGCTTAGAAGGAACAAAAACTTGTTCTTGACTCTGGGTTGGACTCATCATCTAGGCATTTCCTCACATATTTCCAAATTGTAGTTTGTTCTTATTGGCATTCAAATGAACTTGACAACTTACCAAATAAATTTTCAGAAAAAGAAAATTCATCTGTGGCAGGTAAATGGGAGTGTTCAATGAGATTCATTTTTGATCCCATCCAAATTTTTCCGTTGAAATGCACTTTCTTTATGGTGGTCTTCAAGAAAAACTCCTGAAAGGAAAATAAAAGGGTTTGTACTTGTGGAGATGGGAGAAAGGGTTGATTAGTAGAGCTAGGGAAGAAGAGAGCAAGATAGTTTATAAAAGTACAAATGGTTCCCTTTGAATGCCTTTTACTGTAGCCTTTCTGTGTGTATCTTTTCTCAATATTTATCATTTTTATACCTCATTTGGACCTATGAATGCCCAAGATACGTGCTTTCACAAGAGATACTCTCTAGTTTATCTGAAAAAAATGAGGTGGGCAGATCATGAGGTCAAGAGATCAAGACCATCCTTGCCAACATGGTGAAACCCCATCTCTACCAAAAATACAAAAATTAGCTGGGCGTGGTGGCACGTGCCTGTGGTCCTAGCTACTCGGGAGGCTGAGGCAAAAGAATCACTTGAACCCAGGAGGCGGAGGTTGCAGTGAGCCGAGATTGCGCCACTGCACTCCAGCCTGGCGACAGAGCAAGACTCCTTCTAAGAAAAACACCATATGTTTTCATTCAAATTTCAGCCCTTGGGAGATTTGGGCAAGAAATGATGACATTTTGACTATATCTCTATTAGAAAAAATAAACAAATATAAAGGCCTTGATTTAAAATGAGATGAATCCATGATTTATTATCTTAAACTTTATTCTAAAGTTGAATAGGTTTTTATAAACATTAATAGTAATTTAAAGCCACTTCCTGCTGGAATGTTTTTGACTATTTAGGCATTATGTCAGCAGATCAGAAAATCAGAGATCTTCTTGATTTATGCCTTTTAAGAGGAAATTTCAGGGGCTTTCATTTTCACTGTCATGATCCACATTGGTCATGTATTGATCTGGGCTTTTTAAAAAGATATAGTAAAAAGAAAAATAATGGTAAATCTCACCAAAGTTTCTGAAGTTTCATCTTGAGGAAATATCCAGAAGAAATCCAGGAACCCAAGAGAAGCCGTGTTCACTGTGAGCTACGTCCCTAGGTCTTCTTTTCTTCTTTCCTTCCTTCCACGACGTCTTCTACTTCCCTAAGGAAGTAATTTGAAAGGGTAAATAATGAAAAGTGATAATGTGTGCTGTCACAATATCTTTTCCCAAGCTGTTTTCTGAGGATAATTTTCAAACATTGTTTTCTGTATCCAACATGCAATTGCTTTATTTATAAAGAAATAGCTATCTGTATTTGCTGCTCAGGAAGAGAACGTAGAGGGTTTTTTGGATAAGTTGTATTTCATTAGGATTTCCTTACTATTCATGTCTCTCTTTCTCTCTCACTCACCAAATGTTCCAGCTCAAATAGAACTGAGTTTCAGCTGCACTTGGCTACCGGGAAGGTAGTCCACCAGAAACCTGTTTGCTTCATTCATTCATGTGTTCATGCTTGCAACAAATATCCAGTGAGCACTTATTCTGCACTAAACTCTGTGCTAGATATTTGAAGATAAAATGGCAAAAGGGAAAAAAATTCGTGATCCATGACATCAAGATTAATGAAGAATAGATATTAAACAAATAATCACACAAAAACATAGATGATTATATATTATTATGAAAGCTGTTTACAAAGGCAAAGAACAGGATGCTGTAATCGAGAGGTTTGGGTGTAAAGAGACAGGGAGTCAAGAGATAGGGAAGTAACTGAAGGAGGATGGAATTTCAAGGACAAGCTTTAAAGATGGGCAATACTAGAGCAATCTGCATTCATGGGAAAGCACCAGAGAGGAAGCAGCTGAAGAAGCAAGTATGAGGGAGAGTCTCCTGAGAAGAGACACAAACTGTCTCTGGGTCCAGGCATATCTGGGTCCATCTGGTAAACCAATGGCATAGTTCTATCAAATTCCACCAATCCCAACTCCCAAACTCTACTATCCATTAATACAAGGGGCTTGTTGGGAGAAAATCCATTCTAAACTCAGGGGGAGCTAGGAACCATGAACTTCACCCCCAAAGGAAAGCCTTAGCCATTACAGACATGTGTAATTTTCAGTGTAGCTGTGTTTGACCAACCCATATCAGATTCAGGAGACCTTTCTACCACCCAGAGGTGAGAAAGAAAGGGTTGTAAATAAAAAGGAAGTCTGGAAACATTGAGGTATAAGGCAGATCCTTCCAATCCAACAGGCAAGAGAGAGTTCATTTCAACCTCATCCTCGTCCTCAAACAACTCTACCATCTATTACAGTGGATCTTTGAACCTAAGAGGGCTAAGAGCCCTTCTAGGGCAACTGTGAAACAGTACCCCAGGCACTGCCGTAACCCTTGTAGAAGTGCCCAGCAGAGGAACTAACTACTGGTTGGGCACTGCTGTGCCCCATGGAAACAAAATGTATCTATGGAAGGGGCAGCCAGAGCAGACCTAATTAGAAATGTGAAGAGACCCAAGGCATTCCTGGAATAACTGGGGAGTTGTAGGGGAGGGAGACTTTGATAGGGAGCTGGAGGTCCTGAAGAATAAGCCAGTAAAAGTTGAGTTGCTGGCTCGACACAGTGGCTACTGCCTATAATCCCATCACTTTGGAAGGCCAAGGCAGGAGAATCACTCAGGCCCAAGAGTTTGAGACCAGTCTGGGCAACATGCCAAAATCCACCTCTATTAAAAATTAAAAAATTATCTGGGCATGGTGGTGCCCATCTGTAGTCCAAGCTAAGCTACTCAGGAGGCTGAAGCAGGAGGATCACTTGAGCCTGGGAGGTCGAGGCTACAGTGAGCTCTGATCATGCCGCTGCATTCCAGCCTGGATGACAGAGTTGAAATCTCAAAAAAAATAAAATGTTGAGTTGTTGCTATTAACAAGACCTCATTCATACTCACAAGCTAGTTGAGGACTAGGGAAATTCAAATTTCAGTATGTACATATCAATTGTATAAGGATATATATAATGTGTATATATGAATACATATATGAATCATGATGCTAAATGTGTATATGTGTCTGTACATTGTATAATAAATGGGCTTAAACACCCCCACTCCCCATCAAAATGTAGGCAATTATTATTCTAGAGTTTCTCCTCTCTCTGGAATAGGAAATTCCACAATTTCCCATAACAATATTTTCCAGGAACCCACAATGTGAACGTTCAGAAAGTTTTTCTAATATTCAACCGAAACGTATACTCTGTAACTTAAGACACATTTCCTCTGGTCTTTAAAAAGTAGGATATTACAGCCCTGTGACTCTGACTTCAGGTTTCCTTCTGTGCTCTCCTTGTCTCACATCTGTTGTTTTTAACCTTGAGCCATGTTCAGCAAGCTCCCCCGTCCTTCCACTGCACATTACAGCTTTTTAATATTTTCCAGGCACACTCATCTTCTTTTTGGATTCCTGTGATATATTTTCTTCAATACATTCATATAAACTTGGCACCTTCAAATCAAGTGCCTGGCATGCAGTCAGCTCTCAAGAAATGTTGGCTTCACTAAATTATCTGCATTTATTGTTTTTCTTGCTTAGTTCTGCCAAATTATTTGACATTTGACTTGCTCTTCCTGGAGAAATGGTATAAGCTGTATTGGCACAAAAGCTTAGGACATAATTTATCACTTGCTCTCCCAAATGAAAAGCCCAGTTCCCTAAGTCTGTACCATTTAAGTTATTATCCCTGACTGGAGAGCCACCATGTGAATGTTCCTAATTAGCTAACGGCAGAACTCTCTAGAATCCAGATAGTTAGCAGAGTCCACTCAAGTCAGATCCATTGGGTTTACAATTCCTGAATGGTCATTAAAAAATGGAAACTCTGTTTTTGAAATGGTAACACAAGCACAGGGTAAACAATTCAAACTGTATACTGAAAAAAGTCTTCCCAGCTCAGATACCCATTTCCCTTATCCAAATACAATGATCACGGCCAGTCTTGTGTATCCTTCCAGAATATTATTCTCACTCTTCAATATAAAAGGGCCTTTAAATACCATGTCTAAAACCAGAGTTCATAAACTTTCCTGCAGGCCAAAGCCGGCCTGCTACCTGTTTTTGTGTAGCCTGCGAGCTTAGAATGGTTTTACATTTTCTGGTTTAAAAAATCAGAAGAAGAATATTTCATGACACATGGAAATTATATGAAATTCATATTCAGTACCTATAAACAGTTTAATGGTACACAGCCACACCTACTTGTTTATGGAATGTCTATGGCTCTTTTCTCCCTACAGTAGCAGAGTTGAGTACAGTAGTTGTAACACAAGACTGCACAGTTCAGAAACCCAAAAATATTTACTGTCTAGTCTTTTACAGAAAAAGTATGTTAATCCCTGCCTTAAATAAATAACAGAAGGGATTCAAACAATCAAAGTAGTATTAGAGGTAAACTATGAATTAATGTGAAGATTTCCTTGGGGATATAAACCCACTTAATTAAATATATCTCATAATAGTCAGATATTTTTTACCTCTTAACAGCTTCTTACTGGGATTAGCAGCTTTGGCCTATTTGCCAAGAGTTTCCATATACATTATCTGTCTAATTACAGTTACTCCGGTGCCCTTCTTTCTCTAATACTTTTCACTTTCATGTTGGGGAAGGAACTGCAATAGAAGAAATCCCAGAGACCCTTGACTTTAGCTCTGAAGTCTTTTTTTTTTCCTTTGAATCCTTGTTTCCATATAAGGAGTCATTTTATAGGTTGAGAATAAGTAATGGGTATTCTCTACACTAGAGGTCTTTAAGTACTTTCACTCATTTACCTTTTGAAAGACCCTTGAAAAACAATATGCTCCTTCAATACACTTTTTGGGTTGACATCTAATGTCTTTCACTAAAAAATAAAATAGTTGCAAGAAATATAATTTCTGACATATTAAGAAAATTGACATTTTTACATGTTGCATTAATTTTAAATAATTTAATTAAATATTAATATCATAGCAACTTTATGCCCTCCTTTATTCTTTTAAGAAATAGATGAAGATATTCTTTAACAGCTGGAAAATTTTTAATCATTCCTGTTCTTCCTCAAGTTTACATTTCATTCCATTCCACTTCACTGCAGAATTTTATTCTAAGGTAGCATATTTCTACACTTGAGAGTCTGTTATTGATCATTTTATCATATTTTCTGCCACTGAAATATGTATATAAATTTGAATTTTTTAAATTTCTAGTGACTTTAAGATTTTAAGCATTTTTTAAAATTTCAGGATTGAGTGTATCACTAGGTATTATGAGTACCCATTTAATCAAAACTATGCCTTCTCTATTAGACTGCCTCTACAAATGGAGCAGCTCATTCTCCATGTCAAAGGGCACAAGTAGAGAAAGCAGTCTATTGTGGAGGAGAGAACACCTGATCAGAAAGAGAAACATATGGCTGGGCGCCGTGGCTCATGCCTGTAATCCCAGCACTTTGGGAGGACAAAGTGGGTGGATTACTTGAGGTCCGGAGTTCAAGACCATCCTGGCCAAATGAGGAACCTTGTCTCTACGAAAACTACAAAAATCGGCCAGGTGCGGCGGCTCACACCTGTAATCCCAGCATTTTGGGAGGCCGAGGTGGGCAGATCACAAGGTCAGGAGTTGGAGACTAGCCTGGCCATCACAGTGTAACCCCGTCTCTACTAAAAATACAAAAATTATCCAGATGTGGTGGCACATGCCTGTAGTCCCAGCTACTTGAGAGGCTGAGGCAGAAGAATCGCCTGAACCCAGGAGACGGAGGTTGCAGTGAGCTGAGATTGCACCACTGCACTCCAGCCTGGGAGACAGCATGAGACTCTATCCAAAAAAAAAAAAAAAAAAAAAAAAAAAAAAAAAAAAAAAAGCAAAAGGGAAGGACGGGAGGAAAATAGGAAAAATGGAGGGGGGGACCGGAAAAAAACAATGGAAGGGGCCGGGGGGGGGCACAAAGGG
>CAUYLG010030887.1:0-70024 GCA_963573385.1 Cacajao melanocephalus
ATTTTTTTGTATTCTAGTAGAGATGGGGTTTTATCATGTTGGCCAGGATGGTCTCGATCTCCTGACCTCATGATCTGCCCGCCTCGGCCTCCCAAAGTGCTGGGATTACAGGCATGAGCCACCGCGCCTGGCCCTATTTCAGTCTTTATAAACACCAGCCATGATGCACTACACTGATGCATTATGTGATCTGTGGTTTGGAAGCCACTGCTTTAAGCCATTGAGGGTCAGACACCGCGGAAGTTGGGTCTGGAGGGGATCGGGAGGAAAGAGGGCCCAGGTCCTCAGCCTTGGTGTCCCAACGTTTAACATAAACTTGCATTGGACAAACACCAAACAAATGACAAATGCTCCCAGGAGAGAAGCGGGCAGCAGCAGAGGGAAGTAGGAGAGTGTCCAGGGCAAACAGGACTCTAGCACAGGTAGTCAGCCACTCCCAGGCCCCGGGCTCATTGGCCAAGCGTGAGAAGTCAGGGAAGCCACACCCGTGTAGATATTTGCAAATATTTCCAAAGCAGGAACCTTACAGTTTGTCATAAATGGTCCCCTTCCTTTGGCATCCCAGTTTATCCTGCCAATGTTGTGTGTGTGTCTGTATGTTCTATTATTAAATCATACGTGCTCGGGGTAGAATTTTTGGAAAAAAGAGCAGGATATAAAGTATGTAGATAAAGTGACAAAAAAATTCATGATCCTCTAGACTTTTCTATATATATTTATATATCATACACACACACATACATGCACACAGGTTTTGTTTTTACAAAACATGGGGACCTATCACACTATTTTATAATTTTTAAAAAACTTGACAAAATCTTATGGACTTTGGTCCATATGAAGAAATATAGATCTGTATCATTTTTAGAACTCAGAACTCTACTGTAGGGATGGGCCATCTCTGCAACCCTCAAACTCCTGGACTTAAGTGATTTACCGTATCTTTTGTTGATGGACATTTAGGTATTTTTCTCAGTTTTTGCTATGACAACAATCCTGCAGTATAGATATTTGTACTTATAACTTGTGTACTTTGGCAACTTTTTTTTTTTTTTTTTGAGACGGAGTCTGGCTCTGTCACCCAGGCTGGAGTGCAATGGTACAATCTTGGCTTACTGGAACCTCTGTTTCCCGGGTTCAAGCGATTCTCCTGCCTCAGCCTCCTGAGTAGCTGGGACTACAGGCGCACTCTGCCACACCTGGGTAATTTTTTGTATTTTAGTAGAGATGGGGTTTCACCATGTGGCCCAGGCTGGTCTCGAACTCCTGAGCTCAGGCAATTCACCCGTGCTGGCCTCCCAAAGTGCTGGGATTACAGGCGTGAGCCACCGTGCCAGGCCAGGGTTAATTCTTAGCAGTCAAATTGTTGAATCAAATGCTTTTTGCATTTTCAGTGGATTAAAAACTTCAGCATGAGGCTAGATGTGGTGGCTCACACCTGTAATCCCACACTTTGGGAGGCCAAGGCGATGGATCACCTGAGGTCAGGCGTTCAAGATGAGCCTGGCCAGCATGGTGAAACCCTGTCTCTACTAAAAATACAAAAATTAACCAAGTGTGGTGGTGGGCACCTGTAGTCCCAGCTACTCGGAAGGCTGAGGTGGGAGGATTGCTTGAACCTAGGAGGCAGAGGTTGCAGTGAGTCTACATGCCACTGCACTCTAGCCTGGGTGACTGAGACGCCATCTCAAAAAAAAAAACAACAAAAAAAGACCACTTCAGCATAAAAAACTTATCATAAAATAAGACAAATAACAAACTAGAGAAAATATTTGCATAGTACCTTTGACAAAGGGCTAATTCCTTTAATTATAAAAGGCTTGGCTGACCATGCCCGGCTTGATAGTCCCAAAGTACCAGATATTGCCAAAGGCTCTTCAGGTGGTTGAACATTTTTATCAAAAGTGATGCTAGTGTTTGTTTTTTCCCACATCCTTACCAACAGAATCTTTCTTTCTTTCTGGTTTTTTTTTTTTTTTTTTGAGATGAGGGTCTTCCTATGTTGACCAGGCTGGTCTCGAACTCCTGGCCTCAAGTGATCCTCCCATCTTGGCCTCCCAAAGTGCTAGGATTATAGGCATGAGCTACTGCACCTGGCACCCAGCAGAGCATTTCGATGTTTTATTATTTTTGACAATCTAGTTGAGGTATAGTGATATATACCATTGTCGTGGTGATTTGTATTTCTCTAGTTTTTAGTGAGGTCGAGTTTGTTTATTCATCTATTACTTTTTTTTCCCCATAAACTGCCTATTCATATACGCTTTGTCATTTTTATTGTGAATCACAAAACTCAGGTGCCATTAAAGGAACAAAATAGGTAAATTTGACTAAGTGAAGCTATTTTTATTGTTCCTAATTGATTTGTTCAAGCGCTTTATTTTATTTTTAAAAATATTTTATTGCATGTTTTTTGAGATGGAGGGTCTCACCATGTTGCCCAGGTTGGTCTTATACTCCTTAGCTCAGGCAGTTCTCTCTCAGCCTCCCAAAGTGCTGGAGTTGCAGGTGTGAGCCACTGCCCCCAGCTGAGCCTTTTATAAATTAATTAGCGCTTTGTCAGAGAGATTATGCAAATATTTTCTCTAGTTTGTCATTTTTCTTTTAGCTTTATAAGTTTTCCATGCTGAAGTTTTTAACCTTCAGTTAGTCAAATTTACCTATCATGTTTCTTTATGGCACCTCAGTTTTGTGTTTCATACTTAAAGGTCTTCCACATGTCAAGATGATGATGATGATGATGATGATTATTATTTTGAGATGGAGTTTTGCTCTTGTTGCCCAAGCTGGAGTGCAATGGCACAATCTGGGCTCACTACAGCCTCCACCTCCTGGGTTCAAGTGATTCTCCTGTCTGAGCCTCCTGAATAGCTGGGGATACAGGCGTGTGCCACCACGCCCAGCTAATTTTTTGTATTTTTACCAGAAACAGGGTTTCCCCGTGTTAGCCAGGCTGGTCTTGACCTCCTGACCTCAGGTGATCCACCCGCCTCGGCCTTCCAAAGTGCTGGGATTACAGGCATGAGCCACTGAGCCTGGCCATGAATTGACTTTATAATGTTAAAACCACTAATGAATAATAAAGTGTTAGATTACTCTAAATTCACTTTTAGCATTTTTTAAACATCCCTATGTTGTATTTTACACAGTTGGAATCTGTGCATATATTGAGTTTATGCCCTGGGCTTGTTTTTTGTTGTTAGTGGAAATGAAAGCCTAGGACTTATCCCTACTTCCCTGAAGATCCTATGCCCTGGTTCGTATCTGACCTATACTTGACTAAAACTATTTTTCTTTTTTAATTGAGATAGGGTCTCACTGTGTTGCCCAGGCTGTTCTAGAACTCCTGGGCTCCAAAGTGTTAGGATTATAGGTGCAAAATTGTTTTTCAAACTGTGTAAGTCCTGAAATCAGTTTAGTGAGTGATGGCCAGCATTTACAAAAATGAAATAGAAAAGACTAGAAGCCACTTTTTTGGAGGCATGAAATTATTCAAATATGCATTTCCATGAAGCAGCCCATTTCACATAGCTGAACTTTTAAAAGCTATAGTATCTTCATGCTGAAATGCCAAGCTTCCATAAAGTGCTGAGAAGAGCCTAGAAAATCCATAGTGGGCAGGAGGAAGATTATGTCTAAATACTGTGGTTATTTCTGAAGTCATCTGAAGAAGGTTCTGCAGGCGAGATCTAGGAAGGTGTTTGGCCTTTGGGAAGCTTCAGAAAGCCAGAGAATTGCAGTGAAGAAGCCTGAAGATGCAAGAGTGAGCGAAAAGGGAGGGAGTATGAGAGCAGCCCAGGCAAAAGTTTGAGAGAGAAAAGGTTGAGTTTTTAAAGCTAGTTAGGAAAGGCTGGGTGCGGTGGCACACGCCTGTAATGCCAGCACTTTGGGAAGCCGAGGCGGGCAGACTGCCTGAGCTCAAGAGTTTGTGACTAGTCTGGGCAACACGGTGAAACCCTATCTGTACTAAAAAAAAAAAAAAAAAAAAAATACAAAAAGTTAGCCAAGCTACTTGGGAGGCTGAGGCAAGAGAACTGCTTGAATCTGGGAGGTGGAGGTTGCAGTGAGCCGAGATCACACCGCTGTGCTCCCAGCTGGGCGAAAAAGCAAGACTCCGTCTCAAAAACAAAAGTTAGTTAGGAACAATAGAAGTTGGATAACAGGGAGCAGGAAAAGAGCAGAAGAGCTTCCTGTTGTCCAGGTTTGCACCTGCGTCCAGCAGGGTTTTCTTCTTCTCTGGCAGAATCCTTTTCTATGCCCAAGTTCCACATCAGCCCCACCGGAATGATCACGGAGGGAGATCAGCTCCACATTAAATGCACCATTCAAGTGACTCACCTGGCTCAGGAGTTTCCAGAAATCATAATTCAGAAGGACAAGGCGATTGTGGCCAACAGCAAACACGGCAACGAGGCTGTGTACTCAGTCACGGCCATGGTGGAGCACAGTGGCAACTACACGTGCAAAGTGGAGTCCAGCCGCATAGCCAAGGTCAGCAGCATCGTCGTCAACATAACAGGTAGGGCTGCTGCTGCGGGAGAGGGTTGGCATATGGCGGGCTCAAGAAGCCACCCAGCTGCCATCCAGCATGGCGGAAGAGAGTTGATACATTTTCTGCCCTGGCTTATCTGAATGAATGTGCTCAGGTGGGGCTTTGGTGCTCATGGGAAGAAGTCAATGCAGAGCGAGTTAACAGTCCACTGTGCTTGTTGAGAGTGGGGGCTCCGACACCAAATCTCAACCCTGCCACTCACTGCGTCTGTGACCTTGGGTGAGTTCTTGAACGTGCCGCAGCTCTGTGAGATGGTGATGACAGCACTCATGTTTTAGGACTGCTATAATGATTAAGTGAGAGCCTTGTACAGAGTAAGACTCTGTGAATACTGGTTAATATTTCCTTACTCTGTTATATTTCTCTGTCCCCTGTGCCAAGCACAATGCTAGATCCCAGACATGGGTCCTATGACAGGGCCACGAATGAGAAAGCATTAGTAAACTCAAAAATAATCATAACATGGATGGGTGTGGTGGCTCACACCTGTGATCCTGGAACTTGGGAGGCCAAGGTGGGCAGATCACTTGAGGTCAGGACTTCGAGACCAGCCTGGCCAATGTGGTGAAACCCCATCTCTACTAAAAATAAAAATTAGCTGGGTGTGGCAGCGCGTGCCTGTAATCCCAGCTACTCAGGAGGCTGAGGCATAAGAATCGCTTGAACCCAGGAGGTGGAGGCTGTGGTGAGCCGAGATCATGCCACTGCACTCCAGCCTGGGCAACAGAGTGAGACTCTGTCTCAAAAAAAAAAAAAAAAAGACAAAAATTCCCGTTTGTTGAACACTGTATGATGGGTTTATATACATTTTCTTTTTCTTTTTTTATTGTTTTTTGAGACAAAGTGTCACTCTGTTTCCCAGGCTGGAGTACAGTGATGCGATCTTGGCTCACTGCAGCCTCCACCTCCCAAGTTCAAGTGATTCTCCTGCCTTAGCCTCCTGAGTAGCTGGGATTACAGGTGCATGCCACCATGCCCCGCTCATGTTTTGTATTTTTAGTGGAGATGGGGTTTCACCATGCTGGCCAGGCTGGCTTAAACTCCTAACCTCAAGTGATCTGCCTGCCTCAGCCTCCCAAAGTGCTGGGATTATAGGTGTGAGCCACTGTGCCTGGCCCAGGTTTATATATATTTTCATTTCATGCTCCTAACAATTCTAGGACGTAGGCATAAGGATGCCCACATTATGGATGTGGAAACTCAGACTGAGAGGTCAGACTGCAGGGTTACCAAGGGGTAGAACAAGAGTTACCCTCAGGCCTGTTCGGCTTTTAAATCCATGAGCTGAGAAGTTCCCTCAGGCTCTTAACCCTCCTTACCTGGCTTTATTTCTCTCTAAAGTACTTAGCACCAAAACTCTACCTTTCTTGTTTATTGTGTGTATGCAGCCACTAGAATGTAAGCTGCTGAGGGCAGGAACATTATCTATTCTGTTCAGCGCTTTGCCCTTAACACCTAGAACAGTGTCTGGCACACAGTAGGGATTGAATTCATATTTGTTGGATGAAGGAATGAGTGTTGGATGACAGTGTGTCAGGGGACAGAGAGAGTCAGCACTTCTGGGTAGCACTGTGAAGGTGTTCATGCATGTCTGTATTCATACATTCATTCATTCATTTGTTCACTTATTTACTAAAAGCCTCCTATGTGTCAAGCATTGAGTGTGCAGTATCAGCAACAGTCCCCAGCACCACAGGTAGGCTGCCAACTACCCAACTGGGATATTGGCATATACATTAGGTCCTACTGGTCTATAGTGTGTGCTAGCAATGTAATTATTGATAATGACTTATATTTTGATGGCTCTTGGTATTTTTTTACTGATACAATTTATATGATCTCATTAAAGAAAAGCACCAATTCAACACATATTGAGCACCTTCTGTATGCTGGGCAACTTACTGGGCTACCTAAGACCTGGTTTTACCTTTGAAGTATTCACAGACATAAATAGATCAATCTACAGCATTTTGTGGTAGAAGCCCAGATGGACTAAGATATTCTGTGTCAGAGACTTTCTCTGGGTAACTTTCTCCAAGAGTCCTTTCCCTGATTCCCCAACCCTAGGTTCAGTGTTTTTCTCATGGGCTCTGCCACAAACAATGCATCTGAATCAACCACGAAATCTAAGCGCTTTGAAGTCAGAGACTGTTTCTGATTCATTGCTATCTCTCAGTGCCTAGCAACGGGCCCACCACAGAGACAGCCTGCAATAAATACTTGTGGGGTGAAATAAGTGAGTGAGCAAATAAATGAGTGAATGCATGAATCATTATTTGCTCCATTACAAGATGCAAAACTTTTTTTTTTTAAGAGGGAGTTTCACTCTTGTTGCCCAGGCTGGAGTACAATGGCACGATCTTGGCTCACTGCAACCTCTGCCTCCTGGGTTCAAGCAATTCTGCTGCCTCAGCCTCCCGAGTATCTGGGATTACAGGCCCCTGCCACTGTGCCCAGCTTATTTTATAGTTTTACTAGATACGGGGTTTCACCATGTTGCCCAGGCTGGTCTCAAACTCCTGACTTCAGGTGACCCACCCACCTCTGCCTCCCAAAGTGCTGGGACTACAGGCATGAGCCACTGCACCTGGCCACAAGTTGCAAAACTTTTCTGATCCTTCTCATTGAAATAAATTGGATTCACAAGAAAGGAAAACCTGCCATTGGAATCCTAGGCAAAGAATTATCCTTACTGGGGTGATCGTTAGGTATATGAGAAGCAAAAGAAAACTTTTTGCTGGAAGTTGGAGGTTGGTTCTTCCAATGGCACCTGAGCCAAGGGCGTCTCTAGGAAGGGGCTTTGCGGTGGTGGCCAGACACATCTCACTCCATTCCCACTCACTGTTTTTCAGAACTCTTTTCCAAGCCCAAACTGGAACCTTCCTCCATACGTCTGGACCAAGGTCAAACCCTGTCCCTAGACTGCTCCATCCCAGGAATGCCTACAGCCAACTTCACCATCCTGAAGGAGGACACGGTTGTGTCACAGACTTCAAATTTTAGGAAGAGAGTCTCAGAGTCTGACAGTGGGACGTATATCTGCACTGCAGGTATTGGCAAAGTAGTCAAGAAAAGCAACACAGTCCAGATAGTCGTGTGTGGTGAGTATATCAGCGCTGACTCAGAGGGCATCCGGGGCTGAATGGGAGAAAGGAAATTTATCTGCAGCCGCCGCCCTGTCCGGTCTGATCAGACTCAGGCAGGGTAAGAACTAGAGGGAAAGAAGGGTGAAATCAAAAGGCCAAAGAAACAAGGAGGTATTCCTGCTCTGAGTACTGATTCACTGATGATGATGTGGTTTCTGACTTGCTAAGATTCTGGCAAGGTTCTGCCTGCTGGAGCAAGTACCCACCCAAAAGCTCAGGAAGGAAACACTACTTAGCCAATGTTAAACTTTTTTTTTTTTTTTTGAGACAGAGTCTCACTCTGTCGCCTAGGCTAGAGTGCAGTGGCATGATCTCAGCTCACTGCAACCTCTGCCTCCTAGGTTCCTGCCCCACGGTATCCTGCTTCAGCCTCCCGAGTAGCTGAGATTAGAGGTACCTGCCTCCCTGAATGTCTGTGCAAGACCTGGTTAAAATACAGGTTCTGATTCAGTATTTTAAGTCCAGAAAATGCCAGGTTCTGCATCTCTAACTAGCATTTTGGTGATATGGATGCTATTGGTCTCTGGACCACACTTTGCGTGGCAAGATTCAAGATGATTCTAGATCTCCAGTCAAGATGTCACTGTCGCTATTATTGTTCAGTTGTGATCCTTTCATTTAACCTGTGGCTGTGTTTTATCCAGCTAAGATTTTATTATAGCTTCAACTGAACCTATTGTCAATGCTCTAACCACCTAACTCAAAAGGCAGGCCAAGAAATATTTAAAAATATATATATATCGGCCGGACACGGTGGCTCAAGCCTGTAATTTCACCACTTTGAGAGGCCAAGGCTGGCAGATCACCTGAGGTCAGGAGTTTGAGACCAGCCTGGCCAACATAGTAAAACCTCGTCTCTGCTAAAAATACAAAAGTTAGCTGGGTGTGGTGGTGCACACCTGTAATCCCAGCTACTCGGGAGGCTGAGGCAGGGTCCTTTGAACCTGGGAGGCGGAGGTTGTGGTGAGCCAAGATTGCACTATTGCACTCTAGCCTGGGTGACAGAGTGAGACTTTGTCTCAAAAAAATAAATAAATAAATAAATATATATATACACACACACACACACACATATATATGTGTGTGTGTATATATGTGAGTGTGTATGTACATATATATACATACACATACATATATATCTCCTGGGCCAGGTGTGGTGGCTTATACTTATAATCCAGCACTTTGGGAGGCTGACATGTGAGGATCACTTGAGTCCAGGAGTTCAAGACCAGCCTGGGCAACATAGTGAGCCCCTGTCTCTACAAAAAATAAAGAATTAGTCAGGTGTGCACCTGTAGTCGCAGCTGCTGGGGAGGCTGAAGTAGGAGGATTGCTTGATTCTGGGAGGTTGTAGTGAGCCCTGATTGCGGTACTGCACTCCAGCCTGGGTAACGGAGTGAGACCCTGTCTCAAATACACACACAAACACACACACACACACACACGTTTTGTTTGGCTACTTGTTATACTTTTTCTATGCTTTCTGTGTCTTTGCTCAACACAAGAAAAGCATATTTATGTGTGCATGTGCATGTGAGCTATGGTAAAATATAAACATGTATTTCTGGGGATGTAACGTTTTCCTTGAATTTCTATCATTCTCTACTTTGCTTATTGCACTTCTCTTACCCTTTCCCTTCTCACCACACACACACACAACACACACGCATGCACGTGCGCACACACACACAGCCTGTAAGTCTCATAGGCGTCCTATAAGGCTAAGTAAAGCAGGCAGGCATTTGAAATTACAGCAGGGACAGAAAGCAAAGCCCAGGTTTGAGAGAAGGAACCTCTTGGGCTGGATGTTTTGCTTTTGCCTTCAGTGCCTTTAGGATGGTTTCTCCCTCTGTTCTAGAAATGCTCTCCAGGCCGAGGATTTCTCATGACGCCCAGTTTGAGGTCATAAAAGGACAGACCATCGAAGTCAGTTGCCAATCGATCAATGGAACTTCGCCTATTTCTTATCAGCTTTTTAAAAATACGGAAAGTTTGGAGAGTTGTACCAAGAGCTCAAATGATCCTGCGGTATTCAAAGACAACCCCACTGAAGATGTCAGCTATTATTGTGCCGTGAATAATTGCCATTCCCACAGCCGACTGTTAAGTGAGGTTCTGAGGGTGAAGGTGATAGGTAAGTTACTGTGCTATGAGAAGAAATCATGTTGGCTTGGGCATTTGTTAACATTTTTGAAGGTTTAGTGTTGCGCAAGGATTGTGGGGACAGTAAGAGAAGTAAGGGGCCAGGTGCGGTGGCTCATACCTATAATCTCAGCACTTTGGGAGGCTGAGGTGGGTGGATCACCTGAGGTCAGGAGTTCAAGACCAGCCTGACCGGCCAACATGGTGAAACTTTGTCTCTACTAAAAGTAGAAAAATTAGCTGGGCATGGTGGCAGGCACCTGTAATCCCAGCTACTTGAGAGGCTAAGGCAGGAGAATCACTTGAACCCAGGAAGCGGAGGCTGCACAAGCCGAAATGCGCCATTGCACTCCAGCCTGGGCCACAAGAGCAAAACTCCGTCTGAAACAAAAAAAAGACAGAAGTAGGGGGTGCTTATGCAAGTCCATACACTAGATATGCACCAAAGCAGGGCCAAGGCCCAGTAAAGGAGGCTGGAAAATATTTGGGGGCTATTGATGGGGACAATGTAATCTCTTTCTAGAAGCTTTCAATGAACTGCTAAAATAGGATAAGCATGAAAGTGTCCTGCAGCAGGAAGCACTGAAGTTGTGCATTTGGGCTCCCTTAGCGCTTTCTCCTTTTCAGATACACTGTTCTGAGAACTGTAGATCAGGACTCTACTGTTGTGACCCCTAGCCGGGCAACTCTGTCTTGTGTGGAATCCGCAGCAATGAGAGCTATAGGCTGTGATCTCGTGGGAACAGCTAACATTTGCCTGGGATTCTCATCATACGCAAGAGAAATATACCATTGTCTTGGCGGTGGATAGTTTCTCTTAAGCCTCTATCTCATGCCTCTCAGAAGGCCTCAGGAGTGCCATTGCTTGCATGTCTTAGATCCTTTGCATCCCGTTGTAAAAAGTTTAATAAGGCTTCCTCCTCTTCGTCCTTCTTGTTTAGTAACTATTTACACGTGCTGCTCTGGATGCTAGTAGGCGGGAGGGATTCCTGCTTCTATTCATGTAGGGTCTAATAGTGGTCATACCTTTTCAATTAACATTAACATATGCCAAGTACGGTAGCTCACACCTGTAATCCTAGCGCTTTAGGAGGCTGAGGCAGGCGGATCACCTGAGGTCAGGAGTTCGAGACCAGCCTGGCCAACGTGTTGAAACCCCATCTCTACTGAAAATACAAAAAATTATCTGGGTGTGGTGGCAAGCACCTGTAATCCCAGCTACTCAAGAGGCTGAGGCACAAGAATCATTTGAACCTGGGAGGCAGAGGTTGTCGTGAGCTGAGATCATGCCATTGCACTCCAGCCTGGGTGACAGAGTAAGACTCCATCTCAAAAAAAAAAAGTTAACATTAACATAAACTAAGCACCTAATGCTGTGAGTCATACCAAAAAAAAAAGAGACGACATATTCTTTGTTTCAATGCTGTAATAAGAAACACAAGATCTCCTAATTAAAGATGGAGAAATATCTGAATCATAATACAAATCAACATAGAAAAAAATGTTAGAGGTAATGTTTGGTTAATTGTCACATAAACTATATCCTTTATAGTGATGGTGATAGTAATTCAGGGTGTGTCAGACGTCATCTAGCTTAAGTGGGAAACATTGTGAAAGAGCTGGGCTAGGACCCAGGGCTTGAGAATGGGTAGGCAGAGATGGCTGAGGATGGCTGAACATCTCCAGCAAACACATGAGCCAAAGGTTTCATGGGGCAATTCAAAAGACTGTGGGCGGCCAGGTGCGATGGCTCACGCCTGCAGTCCCAGCACTTTGGGAGGCTGAGTCAGGGGGATCACTTGAGCCCAGGAGTTTGAGACTAGCCTGGCCAACACAGCAAACCTGCCCCCTTACTAAAAATACAAAAATTAGCCCAGCAGGGTGGCAGGTGCCTGTAGTCCTAGCTACTCAGGTGGCTGAGGTGGAAGAATCGCTTGAACCTGGGAGGTGGAGGTTGCAGTGAGCCAAGATTGTGCCACTGCACTCCATCCCGGGTGACAGAGTGAGATTCTATCTCAAAAAAAAAAAAACTGTGGGAAGTCAGATGGCTGGAAACAAAGGTTGGAGGTTGGGAATGGAGAATCATGAGATATGAGCTGAAAACGTGGCTGAGCCCACTTGTGAAGGGCATCAAGTGCCAGTCTTAGGAGTTGGGAATTGACCTGCATGCAGTGAAAAGCCAAAAGACAGAAGGAAGGACAGGATGCAAAGAGTTCTTGGAAAGATCCACCTGGCGGCTGGGTCAGGGAGCAGGCGTGGGATCTTCAGACCTCTTGATAACGTTAGAAGCTAACGCAGAAGCCCATGTGAAGCTGTTGGTTTAAACTGGGTCGATAAGAGTGGCTGACATTTAGTGACCACGTGTCCAACCCTGTGTGAAGTACTGCAGTAAATTGCTCCGATGAAAACTCACTGCAACCACAGAAGGCCAGTAATAGAATTGTTGTTTTATCATGATGCGGCTGAGGCTTAGGGCAGATTGCTGGTGGGTGATGGGACTGGGATTGGAGCCCACTGCTATCCCAGGCCCGGTGCCTGGCTTCCTCCTTGGTCTCACCACAGCCTGCACTCACAGCAGAGTGACTCGTAAGTCACAACACCATTTGCTGACCAGTCTGCACTCTCACTAGAAGGAAAGTCTACTTGGGAAGACAATTTAGGATCCAAATTTTGGTAGTTGAGCATGGAGCTAGGAAAAGCGGATACAGGGGGTAGCCGACTTCTGCTTGGACCTGCGGGGAGTGAGGCTGGCTGGGCTTGCAGGTGGAAATGCCCAGCTACTAAGGGAGACTTGGAGTTTGGGAAAGTAACCTGATGGGAGCCACAGGTTTAGGGGTCGGTGGCTCAGAGATAGATGCTATGATTGCAGGTGAAATCACCCAAGAGGAGAGTGGGGATGGAAAACTGAGGACTAAATTTTGCAGAAAGTTTGTACGTCAGGGCAAAACAAAGAATAACTAGTGAATAAGAAAGGGGTGCCAGGTAAGAAAGAAAGAGAATCAGAGTCATGAGGAAGCCCAGAAAAAGCTGAGTTTCACAGTAAGATCTGGGCAACAGTGAGCTGCAGAGAGGCCAAGGTTGGGAGCCTAGAGGAAGAGCATCCACCCCTGAATTTAATCTGCAGGGGACTCGGGGACATTGGTTGAGAGTCAAGTAACCTTCCCAGTTTCTTCCAAACTTGAGCTAGAGTATGATGTCACAAGATTATGACTACACAAGAGTGCAGTCAGATTTCAGGGGTAACAGGAAAGTGGGAAATAAGAGTGTCAAAGCATAAAGGAAAAAGGAGAAAAAATGGCCGATAGCTAGAGAAGGCAGTGGGTCAAGGTTGTCTGTGGCCTGGCACAGTGGCTCATGCCTGTAATCCCAGCACGTTGGAAGGCCGAGGTGGGCAAATCACTTGAGGTCAGGAGTTCAAGGCCAGCCTGGCTAACATGGCAAAACCCCATCTCTAAAACAACAAAATCCAAAAAGTTAGCCAGATGTGCCTGTAATTCCAGCTACTCGGGAGACTGTGGCAGGAGAATTGCTTGAACCCAGGAGGCAGAGGTTGCAGTGAGCTGAGATCACACCACTGCACTCCAGCCTGGGTGATAAGAGTGAGATTCTGTCTCAGGAAAAAAAAATCTGGAAGAAGTATCATGCATTTTTGTAAGCAGAGGGAGAGAAATCAACCGCACTCACACACTTATGTACATACACAAAATAGACCCCAGCAGAACACTGAAGTTACTCATTTATTTATTTATTTATTTATTTGAGATGGAGTCTTGTTCTGTCACCCAGGCTGGAGTGCAGTGGCACGATCTTGGCTCACTGCAACCTCCGCTTCCCGGGTTCAAGTGATTCTTCTGCCTCAGCCTACCGAGTAGCTGGGATTATAGGCACCTGCCACCATGACTGGCTAATTTTTGTATTTTTAGTAGAGCCAGGGTTTCATCATATTGGCCAGGCTGGTCTTGAACTCCTGATCTTGTGATCCGCCTGCCTTGGCCTCCCAAAATCCTGGGATTACAGGCGTGAGCCACTGCACCCAGCCTGAAGTTAATCTTATAGTAAAGCCAAGTGTCCCGTAAGCCTTGAGGGGTAAGTGAAGGGAGGTAGATGTCCTTTGTGTTGTGTTTAATCATCAAGTGAGAACAGGAGGCATCCATTGCTTTGCTGCCCTTCTGGGCTAATCAGAGGAGGAAACGTGAAGAAAGTGGGATGCAAGGAGTGACTGGAATGAAGGGCGCAATCCAAGTCCAGGTCACAGCCGGGAGGGAGCCAGCCCTGAGCAGTGGCTGTGTCCTGTTCCTCTTCCTCTGCCTTTCTTTGCTCAGTGTGAATCCTTTTCCTGCTTTTCAGCCCCGGTGGATGAGGTCCAGATTTCTATCATGTCAAATAAGGTGGTGGAGTCTGGCGCAGACATTGTGCTGCAGTGCGCTGTGAATGAAGGATCTGATCCCATCACCTATAGCTTTTACAGAGAAAAGGAGACCAAACCCTTCTACCAAACAACCTTGAATGACACCAAGGCATTCTGGGTCAAGTCGAAGGCTAGCAAGGAGCAGGAAGGACAGTATTACTGCACAGCCTTCAACAGAGCCGGCCAAGCCTCCAGTGTCCCCAGAAGCAAAATACTAACAGTCACAGGTGAGCCGTGGTCTCCACAGCGAGCTGTGCTGTGGGCTCCCAAGGGCGAGACAAGAAAACACAATCCTTGTAAGAGGGAGTTCCGGGGAGTTTAGCTCATGTGACTGAAGGCTGGGAGACCAATGTCCTCCAGGCTCTTGGTTGCAAGTGACAGAAACCCACTGGAATTAAGTAAAATAGAGGAATTGATTATTATAAGGAATTGGGAGCATGTCACACTGTTCCAGTGACAAAGTCTTGGCAGACTCACCATTGAGTCACTTTGGGTCAAACATCTACCCACAGACCACCTGTGACCAAGGGGATTGGGTCAGGAAGAATGGACATGGTTGGGGAGCCCACTTATGTGGGTGGGGGTGGTTTCCTGCAGAGGAAGAGGGCTGAACACACACTCCAAAAAGGAGTCTACTCCACTTGAGCCCTGGAGTTGGTGACCAGCCTGGGCAATGTGGTAAAACCCCGCCTCTACAAAAAGTACAAAAATAGGCTGGGTGCAGTGGCTCGCACCTGTAATCCCAGCTACTCAGGAGGCTGAGACATGAGAATCACTTGAACCCAGGAGGCAGAGGTTGCAGTGAGCAGAGATTATGCTACTGCACTGTAGCCTGGTTGACAGAGCAAGACTCTGCCTCAAAAATCAAACAAAAAATAGTCAAGTGTGGTGATGTGCTCCTGTAGTCCCAGCTACTCGGGAGGCTGAGGTGGGGGGATTCCTTGAGCCCAGGAAGTTGAGGCTGCAGTGAGCTGCGATCAGCCTCTAGCCTGGGTGACAGAGTGAGACCTTGTCTCAAAAAAAAAAGAAAAAAGAGTCTACTCCAGCAAAGCTGGTTTGTTCCCTCCTTGAGGACCACAGCTGACCTCTATATGTAGCAGAAACAATCATTTCTGCACCAGCTGTGAGTGCAGAGCCCCTCGGAGGTAGATAGATGCTAAGGCAAGTTGCCAGTTATGAGAGCTGTGAGATTCTGACTGACTTTTGTTGCTTAAGCCTGATATTATTTCTTCCCAGCAGAGGAAGAGCCTGTATACCCCCACAAAATTTTTTTGTTTGTTTGTTTTCAGTCGTTCTTGCCCCATGGAAGAAAGGACTTATTGCAGTGGTTGTCATTGGAGTCATCATTGCTCTCTTGATCGTTGGGGCCAAATGTTATTTTCTGAGGAAATCCAAAGGTGAGCATAGTTCTTTCCTTCCATTCTGACTGGTCGTCCTTGCCAAGAAACCAGCTAGGGATTCGTGGTGCTTTTCTGACCCCTGGATTCAGCTAGGCAAAAGTGAAAGCTACTACTTTCCTCTTTGGGCAAACCAGAAAAGATAAATTTTGGGGGAAATTGCATCTTTGTGTGGATAGAAGAAGCCATTTCTGTAGATTTGCCCACACCTGGTCCTGTGATACACAGAGTGTATTACAAGTGTCTGGAGACACACATACATTCGCATAACACCCACGTTACACACACACCCTGAATGCTTTGTCATTAACCTGGCCGTTGTGCTGTGACTTCTACCCTGTGGTTGGGGTTAGCTAAGTAAGCCTGGCTAGGCAGTCAGGACCACCTGCTGATAACCAGGAATCAGGGTCAGCTGTCCAAGACTCAAGGAAAAGGGCATAGCATCAGTAAATTCTGCAAAATTTTTTTTGTAGGACAAGGTAGGTTCTTTTGGAGCCTCTGGTCCTGCTGCCTAGGATGGGAGGGGCAGATAGGATGAGGAGGGGCCCTTATTTTTGTCAGGAAAACTGCCACTCCTCAGGGAAGGCAGAGCACACCCTGGCATTAGCTAGCTTGAAGTTACAAGCACAGGGATTGATTTGGCCTTTACTTTTTGTAATTATCTGGAATCAAAGAGAGTGATCAGGCACAGTGGCTCACACCTGTAATCCCAGCACTTTGGGAGGACAAGGCGGGCAGATCACTTGAGGTCAGGAGTTCAAGACCAGCCTGCACAACATGGTGAAACCGTGTCTTTACTTAAAATACAAAAAATTGGCTGGACCTGGTGACGGGTGCCTATAATCCCAGCTGCTCAGGAGGGTGAGGCAGGAGAATCACTTGAACCCAGGAGGCAGAGGATGCAGTGAGCCCCAGATCGCACCACTGCACTCCAGCCTGGGTGACAGAGCAAGACTCTGTCTTTTGTGTGTGTGTCTATGTGACATTTGGATAGCAGAGACTCTATCTCAAGAAAAAAAAAGAGAGCGAGCTGCCTGCTTACGGCTAATCTGGTTCTTGTATTATTGACTCTTTTCCATCACATTTCACTAATGAAAATCATTTCTGCCTAAAATAGTCAAGATATCATGTTTCTGGGGAAATATCTTGGTATAAGACCAAGAGAATACCTCTTTCTTTTCTGTCTTTTGTAAAAGTGTGAATATATTTGGCTTTCTTTTCTGTCTTTTTCTGGGTATTCAATCTTCTGGAAAGTCAAATGTCGTTGAAAAGAGTGTTCCTTCACAGCTTACTAGGAGTAAAACAAAAAGTGTTTTCTATTAGGTTGGTGCAAAAGTAATTGCCGTTTTTGCCATTATAGTGGTATGGATGTGGGCACCGTAGATTGACTTTGGTTTTTCTTTTTCTTTTTTAAAGCCAAGCAGATGCCGGTGGAAATGTCCAGGTGAATATATTTCTAAGAAGGGGGCGGCTGCTCTGTGAGCGGGGTGGACATGTCTGGAGGGAGATTCTGGTCATTAGGAAGTTTCAGTGGCTCTTGGTAAACTCACAAAAATATAGGCCTTCTTTGGCTGTGAGTTATGTGTGTGTGTGTGTGTGTGTGTGTGTGTGTGTGTGCGTGTATCTCAGTGGAAGATTGCTGATTGTCCTTTCATAGGCAGGCATGGCTTTTATTCTGAGATCACGTCCTTCCTAGATGATTATTTATGAAATCTCCTTTTCCTTATGAAATTATAAAGGTAGTAGATAAAAATTTTTAAATTTGGCAAAATAGAGTTGGCCTTTAAGAAATGGTTTTACTATATTTACTGTTCCTGAAATCCCAAATCCAAAAGTATGGAAATGATTGCTATATTCCGGAGAGAAACAGTAGCACAGGATAAGGAATTCAGGGGCTTGGGAGTGGGCTGTGAAGCCCTCCTGGTGTTCATGTGCCCCTTGGTCCTGATACTTACTTTAATAGCAAAAAGTTTTATCACAGCGAAGCATGGTGGCTCACTTGGGGAGGCTAAAGAGGGCAGATTACCTGAGGTCAGGAGTTCAAGACCAGCCTGGCCAACATGGCGAAACCCCATCTCTACTAAAAATACAAAAATTAGCCAGATGTGGTGGTGCACGCCTGTAATCCCAGGTCGGGAGGCTGAGGCACGAGAATCGCTTCAAAGCGAGAGGCGGAGGCTGCAGAGAGCCGAGACTGCACCACTGCACTCCAGCCTGGACGACAGAGCGAGACTCTGTCTTAAAAAAAAAAAGTTTTTTCATATAATCCTTGGGGCTACAAAAATATAGTAGTTTTCCAAATGAGACAGTGAAGTTTTCCTTACCTTGGAAAACTCTTCCTGGTTTTCTCATGATCTTCCCTTGATTATTTTGTTGGTTTGGGGTTAGAACAACAACAGCAACAAATATATATATATATATACACACACACACACATATGGATATATATACACACACGTATATATACACACACGTATATATATATATATATACACACACGTATATATATATATACACACACGTATACACACACACACACACACACACACACACACACACACATATATATATATATATATATTTTTTTTTTCCCTTTTTATATTTGATTTTAAGGCCAGCAGTACCACTTCTGAACTCCAACAACGAGAAAATGTCAGATCCCAGCATGGAAGCTAACAGTCATTACGGTAAAGTCATGGTCTTCTGCCATTGCTGATTTTCCCACTTGCTACATACTTCCTTAGCTGCCTCAGAAGCAGAATCTGTAAGTGGTGGGCTTAAAGTTGGAAGAGAAACTCTGGCTTCACCGGGGATATATCATCCCGTCAGCCACTGGGTAGTGAGCTAATAAAACAGAAGCTTAAAAGGAAAGGTAGCACATTTAATTCTAACTTCACCACCTTCTAAAATTCCTGTAGATGAAAGATAGAGAATAATCATCATGCCTTGTTACCTTCAAAGACTTTGAATATTGCTCCAACACAATAGTATAATTCTCCATTTGCTAGACAGAGACCAGATATTGAATTAAAACATTGGCAAAACATCTTCTCAGATGGAATTATGACAAGCACAAGATAGTTTTACTTCCTTCTTCCTTCCTTCCTTCCTTCGTTCCCTCTCTCTTTCTCTCTTTCTTTCTCCTCCCAGGCTCAGGTGATCCTCCCATCTCAGCCTCCTGAGTAGCTGGGATCACAGGCATGTGCCACCATGCCCAGCTACTTTTTATTTTTTGTAGAGACAGCATCTCCCTATGTTGCCCACTCTGGTTTCAGACTCCTGGGCTCAAGCAATCCTTCTGCCTTGGCCTCCAAAAGTGCTGGGATTACAGGTATGAGCCACTGCACCCGGCCACTTTTCTTTCTTTATCAGCAGGGTTGGTTATAGAATGCTCACAAATTAATTTGTGTCCCACAAATTAAGAAATTTGTAGGATATATTTTTACAGAGACATATTTTGCTTGAGAAATACGTTTTAAGAATTTAGTATTTCAGGCCGGGTGCAGTGGCTCACACCTGTAATCCTAGCACTTTGGGAGGCTGAGGTAGGTGGATCACCTGAGGTCAGAAGTTTAAGACCAGCCTGACCAACATGGTGAAATCCCCATCTCTACTAAAAATAGAAAAAGAAAAAAGAAAGAATTGAGTAATTTGTATAGTACTGAATCATAAACTTTAAAAAAGGAAAATAAAATATTTGTAGTAATAAAAGTAATGTACTAGTAAAAAGAAAACAGCAAATATATTGTTAAGAAACTATTCTAGGCCAGGCACGGTGGCTCATGACTGTAATCCCAGCACTTTGGGAGGCCGAGGTGGGTGGATCACTTGAGGTCAGGAGTTCAAGACCATCCTGGCCAACATGGTGAAACCCTATCTCTACTAAAAATGCAAAAAATTAACCAGGAGTGGTGGGGCATGCTTGTAATCCCAGCTACTCTGGAGGCTGAGGCAGAAGAATTGCTTGAACCCGGGAGGCAGAGGTTGCAGTGACCTGAGATCAAGCCATTGTACTCCAGCCTGGGCAACAAGAGTGAAACTCCATCTTAAAAAAAAAAAAGAAACTATATTTAGACCAGTCATGGTAGTTCACGCCTATAATCTCAGCTCTTTGGGAGGCTGAGGTGGGAGGTTCACTTGAGGCCAGGAGTTTGAGACTAGCTTGGGCAACAAAGTGAGACCCCGTCTCTAAAAAAAAGGTAAATATTTATCAAAAAGTAATCTACTGCTACAGAGAAGATAATACCTTTTTGGCATAAGGGGCTTCTATTGATTTGTATTATTTATACATAACATTTAACTAAATTAAATGTTGATACAGGTTTATATGAAAATAGGATTTTTCTCCTAATTTCCAAATACTCCAATTCTTATTATATCATCTCTGCATAGATTATTTCAATTTATAAATATATTTTAGTAATCACGATAGTAAAATTCAAATACGTGATAGAAAGCCATATGTTCAAGAATACTATTTGTGACATTTGTAAGAATTATTTTTAATAAAGGACAACTTAATAAAAAAGACAAAAATGGTTTTTGTCCATGCCCACTGAGTTGATAACCTGGAGATACTGCCGTTTCTTTCTCCAGCTAGACACGATTAGTTAACTAGTGTCCTTCATGTTTCTGAGTACTGGCTGGTCCCTTCCAGAATTTCTCGTGAACTTGCTCGCACTGAACAATTCTGAATTCCAAATAGTTCACAAACGGAAGTGCCCCTGTCATGGGATGGTAGACACCCCACCCGTGTTAGAAAAAGACCACACAGGCCGGGTGCAGTAGCTCACGCCTGTAAATCCCAGCACTTTGGGAGGTCAAGGCAGGCAGATCACATGAGGTCAGGAGTTTGAGACCAGCCTGGCCAACATAGTGAAACCCTATCTCTACTAAAAATATAAAAATTAGCTGGGCGTGGTGATGGGTGCCTATAATCCCAGCTACCTGGGAGGCTGAGGCAGGAGAATCACTGGACCCCAGGAGGGGAGGCTGCAGTGAGCTGAGATCACACCATTGTATTCCAGCCTGGGTGATAGCAAGAGGCATCATCTCAAAAAAAAAAAAAAAGAAAGAAAGAAAGAAAAAGAAAAAGACTGCCCAGCAGGTCAAATGGAGCGCACAGGGGGACCAACGAGGGGACCCAGGACCCAGAGACGATGGCTGGTTGTCACTACACTGAAGAAATCAGGCTTGACTTTGATAGGGACACTGAGTTTTTAAAAGGTTCTAGAAAACTTGAATTTCCCTTGTCACTCATCGTAATTGTTATTTTTCACCTAGGTCACAATGATGATGTTGGAAACCATGCAGTGAAACCAATAAATGATAATAAAGGTAATTATCTAATTATGTGTTTTTATTAGAACCAACTTTTACATTAAAAAAAAGACTCAAAGGAAAAGAAAAGTAAAACTTGAAGGCCTGTGGATAATTTCCCACCTGTCTTAATGACCCTGTACCTAGCTGATGTGTCAATGGAGGTGTCTAGTTTCCTTCCCCGGAGATGCTATCTAGTGTCCTCAGTGGGATAGTCACTTAAATCAAAGTAGGGAAGAACTGGGTTATGCCCCCAAAACAACTTCCTGACTCATAATAGGCTACTGAGTAAGGCAGTGGGACCTCTTTTCTCTTGGGTATTGAGCTGGAGATTTTTAAAGACAATGGACAATAAATTGCCGGCTTCTGGTTGTAGCACTGAGGGATTGGACTAAATCATTTTTCAAAATTCCTTTCAGCTCTGGGCCACTGCCATGGGAGCCAAGGCTCCTAATGAAGAGAAAGGATTCTGTTAAGACCTCTTTCTTTTTTTTTTTGAGATGAAGTCTCGCTCTGTCACCCAGGCTGGAGTGCAGTGGTGTGATCTTGGTTCACTGCAACTTCCACCTCCTGGGTTTCAGTGATTCCCCTGCCTCAGCCTCCCAAGTAGCTGGGACTAAAGGCACCCGCCACGACACCCAGCTAATTTTGTATATTTTTAGTAGAGACAGGGTTTCACTATTTTGGCCACGCTGGTCTCGAATTCCTGACCTCATGATCAGCTCTGGAATTACAGACAGGTATGAGCCACCCCGCCCGGCTCTTTTTTTTTTTTTTTTTTTTTTTTTTCCTGATACAGAGTCTCACTCTGTCGCCCAGGTGGAGTACAGTGGCATGATCTCAGCTCACTGCAATCTCCACCTCCCCGGTTCAAGCCATTATCATGCCTCAGCCTCCCAAGTAGCTAGGATTACAGGTGTGTGCCAACACGCCCACCTAATTTTTGTATTTTTAGTAGAGACGGGTTTTCACCATGTTGGTCAGGCTGATCTCAAACTCCCGACCTCAGGTGATCTGCCCACCTCAGGCTCCCAAAGTGCTGGGATTACAGGCATAAGCCACGACACCCAGCCTGAAATGTATCCTTGACTGCAGAATCATTGTTTTAGTAGCTGTTGAGAATCACTATTCTTTAGAGCTTTAAAAACAAAACAGTAATGTTAGTTTTGACTTGAGGACAAACGTCTTTCCTACCTTTCACCGTAGTACCCTGAGCGATTTCATTCACTTGTATGCCTCATACTCTCCAGGTATTTTTAGGCTAGTGGCCCCCGTTCTTCATTTCCTGAGACCCTCTCAGTCTTGGAGGTAGCTTTGTTTGCCTGTGGCTGTGGAGAAGGCTTCCAGCATCTTGAGTGGGACTGAACTGGGAGAATGACTGTGGCTGATACTGGGCTGTTTTCTGTCTCTACTGACCTGTTCCAAATCCCCACGTTGCAGAAGCAGGGACTTAGGCTAGAGGGTCCCTCCACATCCTGGTAACAGGGGAGTGAGGGAGGAGACCACAGACCCCCAGGCCCTGTCTCTGCCTCCTGGACCAGTGCGGGATGTATACTCTCTTCCCCATCCAGAATGGAATTAAGCCTGTGTCTGGCCGCCCCCTCAAAATACAGAATACCTTAATAACTTGAATGAAAATCTGGCCAGGCGCAGTAGCTCATGCCTGTAATCTCAGCACTTTGGGAGGCTGAGGTAGGTGGATCACTTGAGGTCAGGCGTTTAAAACCAGCCTGGCCAACATGGTGAAACCATGTCTCTACTAAAAATATAAAAATTAGTGGGGCGTGATGGTGAGCACCTGTAATTCCAGTTACTCAGGAGGCTGAGGCAGGAGAAACACTTGAACCCAGGAGGTGTTCACACCACTGCACTCCAGCCTGGGCAACAGAGTGATACTCCATCTCATAAACAAAGTCTCTACTTCTGTGATCTGAGGTCCATGCAAGATATTCCATCTAAACAAAAGATGCTGTGGTTTCTTTGAGCAGAGCCTCGGAACTCAGATGTGCAGTACACGGAAGTGCAAGTGTCCTCCGCTGAGCCTCACAAAGGTAAGTGCCGCTCACTCGACTGAGCCCCAGGCATTGCCCTTGGCTTGGGTATAAACCCCAAGATAGAGGTGCTGTTCTCAGTGGGAAGAGTCTATGCACCCTGAGTCACTCCAAAGGAAGGTGATCAGCAGACCTACCGGCCTGCCTAAGACAGAAAGGAGCAAAGACCCTCGCTCTGGCTCTGAACTGTAGAATTTCAATAATTTCAAAGAAAAAAAATATGGCTGGGCCCGGTGGCTTATGCCTGTAATCCCAGCACTTTGGGAGGCTGAGGTGGGCGGATAATGAGGTTAGGAGTTCCAGACCAGCCTGACCAACATGGTGAAACCTGATCTCTAATAAAAATAAAAAATTAGCTGGATGTGGTGGCATATGCCTGTAATCCCAGCTACTCAGGAGGCTGAGACAGGAGAATTGCTTGAACCTGGTAGGCAGAGGTTGTAGTGAGCCAAGATCATGCCACTGCACTCCAGCCTGGGTGACAGAGCAAGACTCCATCTCAACAAAAAAAGAAGAAAAAAAAATATATATATATATACACACAGAGTCTCTCTCTCTGTTGCCCAGGCTAGCAGTGGCGCGATCTCGGCTCACTGCAACCTCTGCCTCCAGGGTTCAAGCCATTCTGCCTCAGCCTCCAGAGTAGCTGGGATTACAGGCATGCGCCACCACAGCCGGCTAATTTTTTTTGTTTGTATTTTTAGTAGAGATGGGGTTTTATCATGTTGGCCAGGCTATACTCCAACTCCTGACCTCAAGTGATCCACCCACCTTGGTCTCCCAAAGTGCTGGGATTATAGGTGGAAGTCACCACACCCAGCCAATTTTTGATAATTATTAGTTAGGGTACTAATAATAATAGGTAAGATTTATTGAGCACTTACTAAGTACCAGGCAATTAGGAAGTACTGAGCAATTTGTCCCTTCTAGAGGTAGACCCCTTGCCCAAACCCATTGTGTTCCTAAAGTTGCTTATGCAGATTAAATGTATGTAAATGAGATACATATTTCAAGGTATCGAGTGCTTTGCCGTTTAGAGGGACAGTTAGGTAAAGGTTTTTAAAAGCACAAACTCCTTGTCCATGTGAGTAGTGGCACTGATTTTACACCCCAGGTTTTGTTTTTGTGTATGTGGTTCTCTCAAGGGCAGGCTGGCCTGGAAGTCCCTGTCTCTGGTTCTGTGCTAGGGAAATGGATGCAGAGTGGGCTGGTTCATAGCAAATGCTAGAACAACAATCTCGTTTGCTTGGGGCACCCTAAAAAACATGCATCTCCCAGCTAGGCGCAGTGGCTTATACCTGTAATCTCAGCTCTTTGGGAGGCCAAGGCAGGCGGATCACTTGAGGCCAGGAGTTTGAGACCAGCCTAGTGAACATGGTAAAACCCCATTTCTACTAAAAATACAAAAATTAGCAGGGTGTGATGGCACGTGACTATAATCAAAGCTACTGGGGAAGCTGATGCAGAAGAATCACTTGAACCCGGGAGGTGGAGGTCGCAGTGAGCCGAGATTGCACCATTGCACTCCAGCCTGGGTGGCAGAGCAAGACTCGGTCTAAAAAATATTTTAAAATGTATCTCCTAACCTTCCTCCTCCTTTGCTCACCTGGATTGGGCAGTACACAGTCCCGGGATTGCTGCACGCTCAAAGGAAACAGTGGCTCCTGCACACTCAAAGGAAACAGTCTCAGAACCTTCCTGCCCAGCTGGGAGGCTCCCTGGGATCATTGCCATCTATCTCCCCTCCTCTGAGTCTAACGCCAGGCTGCATCCACCTAGCCAGGCAGCCTGGGGCAGTTTTCCAGACTGTGCAGGCTGTGTGCCATTTTCCAGGCCGAGCCAGCCACTAGCCAGACCACATGGCAATGGGGTTCTGAAATCACCCCTTGCTCCATGATCTGGGAGGAGTCTTGGGTTCCTCCCTTTCTTCTCTTTTTGAGCCTGGGCTGAGTGCCTTGTCAGCAGGGGTATGCACAAAACTTTCCTTATAGGGAGGTCCCGTAGAGCCTCTGTGCTGTGTGCCGCACCAGTGGGGCACATTCCCACAGCCACCCACAGAATGGCCCCGGGGAGTGTGTGCTACCCAATCTGCACAACTCACTTCTGAGTCTAGACTGGACCTGAGGGGTTGGGGAACACGCCAGGCCTGAAGCTCTCTTCCTCTTTTTTTTTTTTTTTAAGACCGAGTATTGCTCTTGTCGCCCAGGCTGGAGTGCAGTGGTGCAATTTCAGCTCACTGCGACCTCCACCTCCTGGGTTCAAGCCATTCTCCTGCCTCAGTCTCCTGAGTAGCCAGGATTACAGGTGTCCGCTACCACGCCCAACTAATTTTTGTATTTTTAGCAGAGACAGGGTTTCACCATGTTGACCAGGCTGTTCTCGAACTTTTGACCTCAGGTGATCCACCCGCCTTGGCCTCCCAAAGTGCTGGGATTACAAGCATGAGCCACTGCGCCAGAGCTCTTTGTCTTTATTTCATTGTAAAGTGGTTCATTTGTTGAGATAACAAATTGTGATTAAGGCCCATGGTGGACCAGCCACTGAGCAGGCAGCACAAGCACATACAGACCCTCCCTTGCAGAGGGACAGCCTGAGACGGAGCCAGGAAAACGCTGAAGTGGAGGCTGGGTGGTGTCATTTATCATAAGTGCCCGGAGCAGGAAGAACAGGATACGATGAGAAGGCATAAAAGGTGACGCCTTTTTCTGGCTTGGGTGGCCCAAGGAGGCCTCTTTGAGGAGTGACATTTAAGCAGGGCCAGAGGGGTACAAAGAAGGCAGCCCCACCAGGAGGGAGGGGTGGGCAGCCTCAGGAAATAAGAAGGGCAGTGTGAGGTGGCTCAGAGCTTGATTCAACCGAGATTGGAAAGGAGACCCTTGCGCCTGCAGAGTGAGCAGGACAGAAAGCAGGCGCAGGAAGCTGCGGAGGGTTCAAAGCCTCTGAGGATTTCTTTGCATTCTATTCTAAATGGATTAGAGAACCTTTGGAAGGATTTACACAGGGAAGTAACAGCTTTCAACTTTCTTCTTTAAAAAATGTCCTTGGTTGGGCATGGTGGCTCATGCCTGTAATCCCAGCACTTTGGGAGGCTGAGGTGGGTAAATCACCTGAGGTCTGGAGTTCGAGACCAGCCTGGCCAACATGGTGAAACCCTGTCTTTACTAAAAATACAAAAATTAGCTGGATGTGGTGGCGTGTGCCTGTAATCCTGGCTACTCAGGAGGCTGAGGCAGGAGAATCACTCGAACCCTGGAAAAGAAGGTTGCAGTGAGCCGAGATTGCGCCACTGTATTCCAGCATGGGCAACAGAGTGAGACTCCATCTCACACACACACAAAAAAGTCCTCGTGGCTGGCATGGAAAACAGATTGAAGGAGGGCAGGAACGGAAACAGAGAGATGAATATGTTATCGCCAGGCAAGAGGGATGGTCAGCCACAGTGCTGGCAATGCATGGATTCTGTTCTAGATATATCTTGGAGGCAGATGGTAGCAGCAGGTGAAGAACTGAATGGCCAAGATGGGAGACCTCATTACTGCCTGCTGCTTTTGTGTGCATGTGTGCGTGTGTGTGTGTGTGTGTGTGTGTGTGTGTGGCAGGGTCTCTGTTGCCCAGGCTGGAGTGTGGTGGCACAATCTTGGCTCACTGCAACCTCCACCTCCCAGATTCAACCTCAACCTCCCAAATAGCTGGGATTACAAGTGCCCATCACCATGCCCGGCTAATTTTATGTTTTTAGTAGAAACAGGATTTTATCATGTTGGCCAGGCTGTCTCAAACTCCTAAACTTCAGTCATCTGCCTACCTCAGCCTCCCCAAGTGCTGGGATTACAGGCATGCGTTACTGCGCCTGGCCCTGATTTTCTTTTTCCTGCTCAAATGTGGGGAAGGGTTGAAGGAACAAGAAGGAGGTATTGTAATCCCAGCACTTTGGGAGGCATAGATGAGAGGACTACTTGAGCCCAGCATTCAAGACCAGCCTGGCTACAAAGCAAGACCACCTCGCCTCTACAAAAAATTTAAAAATAAAGAAGGAGCTATCAAGACCCCCCAGGACTGGGTGAAGCAGGGGCGGTCAGCCTGTGCCCTCCTTGCCAAGCTGTGCAGCTGCGGGGGCGCCATCACCTAACAGGTCTCTCTTTCTTCACTTGCACAAAGACTGTGTGGGCTGCGCAGGTCCCAGGGAGACCTGTAATGAGGGTCACTTGGAAGCAGTGGAGAGCTTTTTCGGGATTCAAGCTGAGTTTTCCAGACCCATCCTCCTCCTTGGCAGCTAAGGGGCAGTGGGTGAGGTCAGGCCTGAGCCTTTCTGTGGGTGGGGAGCCAGGTATTACCAGGTAAGAAGAGGGCTTTGTGGGTACAAGGCCAGTGGTGAGTACATTTGACCTGGTCTTGGCCAACGCAGTTCCCTGCTCCCAAGGCTTCCTCCTTCTGTGGAGGAGGGGGTGGGAACCAAGTCCAGCTCTGACCCTAGTGGCAGCGGACCAAGTGCTTACTTGGGGTGGAGGAGGGGCGGGAAGGAACTCAGTCAATCCCAGTTTGCTGCATGTTTGCGCTGCAGCTAATTGCTGGGAAAACCCCATGACGTTGAAGCCATTTCTTTCTCTGTTAACACAGAGAAAAACAGAAGCCAAAATAAAGCCCCATCCGGAAACATTCCTGACCGCGGAGACAAACAGCGTGCCGGCCTGGATGACTCATTAGCAGGCAGCTGCTGCCATGGAGTGGGTGGGGAGGCAAGGCGGTGATGAGCTGTGACTCCCCCTGCCCACCCGTCACTGAGCTAGGCAGATTCAGGGGCAGCTGCCACGCTAGCGGCTCCACCAAGAAGCAGAAGTCACCACTGCTGCCCTGGCTGATACGAGTGTTACAGCATCCCCAAGGCCACCAAAGAGGTCTCCCAGCTGCCCCCTGTGGGCCTGGGGACCGTGGGGTTCACAAGCTGTCTGAGTTCCTAGGCCCAACCACCAAGCCCTCTCCCTCCATTTATTCCCCACCTGCCCCAGCCCCCGTTGTGGGCCTGGGTGGGAGGTGAGCTGGCCGTGACCCACCGTGTGCCTGGGACATGGCATTTGATAGCATTAATTGCAGTGTCTGTGTTGTTTGTGCACCTGTGTGCCTCGCAGCCTAGAGCTCCTGAAAGCTGGGACCAGGCCCCATCACCTTTCCTCTTCCACAGTGCAGGTTTATGCTCGGTGTCTAGGATTCTGCTGAGTGAGTGGCTTGGCCAGGCCTGACATTGACCAGAGGGTGCCTTGGAGATGTGAAGGATCCCCCAGCAGGGGATGGGGATCCCTAGAGCTTCTCTCAAGGCCCCTACATCTGGTGCCACAGAGAGAGAGAGCGAGGGTTGTGTGGGCATCTCCGCTGTCCCAGCAATGGGGTGCTCTGGCAGCTCAGCCACTCTACTGAGTTCCAAACCCTGTTGGTGCCCTGGGGAAGTCACTGCAAGGCCCTGGTCACCCCACATGCCCCAAGTTCAGCTGTAGGATCTGACCCACCCCCAGGCTTTCTCCTCACAAATGGTTCCCGACGCAGGAATCACCATCATTATTGTTGCTTCAAACTTGGACAGGTGCCCCAGGCAGCTGTGCAGGCCCAGGAATGGACATGTCCCAGACCCTAGCCGTCACCCCAGGGGAGCTCGGGGTCTGCCAGGGAGATGGTCTTGGGAACAAGTCACGTCACCAACATACTGTGGGGCTCATAGGCAAATGTCACCAACATACTGTGGGGCTCAGGGGGCCCCGTAACTTTCCAGGGCACAGAAGCAGGGTGAGTGTGGGGGTGTTGGCACATGCATGAAGCTCTACCAGGGTCATGGGGGAATTGGGCAAGGAGAAAGGGCCGTGCTGGCAGTGGAGGAGTACATGTGGGGCCAGGAGGTGAGAATGAAGCATGGTGAGTCGAGGGCATCTCGGTGCAGGTGGAGTCCATGGTCGCACCCCGACCATCCACCCCGAGGAGGGAAACACCCACCTGGCACTGACTGTGGCACAGGAAGCACCTTACCCTATTTGGGCTCCCTTTCCCCATCTGTAAGAGGAGAACAATGGCCCACACGACATCAGGCTCCTTTCTACATGAGGCTTCCTGGGCCTCTGTGCAGGTGACAGGAGCTGGGGAGTGGCCAGGTTCCAGCCTGCTTCCTCAGGGTTGGTGGGTGTGTATATGTGTGCCCACCCTGTGTACATGAGTGTGTGTACACACAGCTTGCATGTTTGTACATGTGGTGTGTATGGATATGCTGTATGTGTGCATACAATGTGTGTAGATACACCATGTATACACTGTATGAGGGTATACATAGCATGTATACACATTGTGTGCATGAGTGTGTGTCTGTATACGCTGTGTGTATATTTTTGTGTACACATCTTGTGCCCATACCCCAGTGTAAGGTAAACAGAAGGCAGTATGGGCACCCTTGAGTCTCCTCCGGGTATACCTGACACCCTGGGTGGGTCATCATGCTGTGTTGAGAGGGTCTAGCCCAGAGGATCTCAGCCCTGCCTGCATATTAGAGCCCGTGAGGAGCTCCTAAAAAACCAGTGCCATGGCCCACCCCAGACTAATCCAACCAGAAAGTTGCAGTGAGGCCCAGGAGCTGGCAGTGAAACTGGCCAGCCCAGCTGTCTAGCCCTGTAAGAGTTCTCAGTCTTGGGCTATTCCTGGGGTCACTGACAACCCCCAGGCTCTAACCCAGCCTCGGGATCTGGATCTGGATCCCAGGGTCTGGGCTCTCAGGTGACTGGGAGGCCATGGCCCAGCCCTGCGTCAAGGGACCTGGTAGAGTGTCTGGACAAGGGTCACGGTGGCAGGGGAAGACGAGTGGGGCCACCAAGCTGAAGGCTGCAGGCCCTTGCTAGGGGCCCCTCCATCTGTGGCCCTTCAGGTTGGGTTCCTCTGGAGCACGCGGCCTGCTCCACAATGGCCTGCTGACCTCCTACTCCCAGACTGGCAGTGATGCTGGTTAGACCAGGATCTTCTTTTTTTTTTTGAGATGGAGTCTCACTCTGTCTCCCAGGCTGAAGTACAGTGGCACAATCCCGGCTCACTGCAACCTCTGCCTCCCAGGTTCAAGCGATTCTTGTGCCTCAGCCTCCCGAGTAGCTGGGTTCACAGGCACCCACCACCATGCTGGGCTAATTTTTTGTGTTTTTAGTAGAGACGAGGTTTCGCCATGTTGGCTGGGATGGTCTCAAACTCCTGACCTCAAGTGATCCACCCGCCTCAGCCTCCCAAAGTGTTGGGATTACAGGCGTGAGCCACCGTGCCCAGCCAGGATCTTTTAATGTCAGACATGACAAGTCTCTGGGTGCTTCTGGACCTGGTTCTGGTGGAGTGCAGTAGTGGGGTATAGCCTTGCCTGCAGAGTCTCAGACCTTTTCCTACGACTGCAGTGGGCTGACCTGGTTCCCAGAGGTATTTACTGACTTGTGCCTGGTCCCTTTTCCAGATCTAGGAAAGAAGGGTACAGAGACGGTGTACAGTGAAATCCGGAAAGCTGCCCCTGGTGAGTGAGGGTCCCCAATGCCCCAGCCTGGGGGATGCCCGCTAGAACCACTGATGGGGCCTTGGGAGTGGGCAGAGAAAAGAGGAAGCAGAGAAGGCCAAAAAAGGGGTACTACCTCTTACACCAGCACTGTGGGCTCCCTCTCTCCCACCACCCTTAAAATGTTACCTCGGGTTATTTTTACTATTCATTTAGTCAGCGTGCTTCTTGAGTGCTTACTGACCCCAGCCAGTGACCGTCACCTGCTCCCCACAAGGCCCTGGTGGCTGGGGTGCCCCAAGGTCTTGGAGGTCAAGTGTTTTGCTTTGGAGACTCCCAGCAGCTTCAGCCTTTCTTTTTTTCTCTTTTTTTTTTTTAATGATATGGAGTCTCGCTCTGTCGCTCAGGCTGGAGTACAGTGGTGCAATCTTGACTCACTGCAACCTCTGCTTCCCAGATTCAAGTAATTCTCCTGCTTCACCCTCCCGAGTAGCTGGGATTACAGGCACCCACCACCATGCCAAGCTAATTTTTGTATTTTTAGTAGAGACGGGGTTTCACCATGTTGGCCAGGCTTGTCTCAAACTCCTGACCTCAAGTGATCCACCCATTTCCGCCTCCCAAAGTGTTGGGATTACAGGCATGAGCCACTGCACCCAGCAGCTTCAGCTTTTCTGATGATAGACTGACATTGGGAGTGCATGTGGGTTTGCAGATCTGCTCTATTTCCTTTGGTTCTGCTGGCCCCACTTCCCTTCCCTTGACGACCCACTGCTTCCAAATGGAAGGGCTTCCCTGGAGCTGAGCACAGAGCTTCAGCAGACCCAGAACTGGGGCAGCTCAACAAGCCCTTTTTTGGTATAATAACTGTATTCAATTCTAGAGAAATGAAATCTACAATGACAACTTTTAAATTCTGAAAGTAAGTCAGCAATCCAAAAGACATAAACATTGTGGGGGAAATACTATGTGAGTATCTTGCTTTATACAACAGACCTCTCTTTAAGTGGATTGTTGGAAAGGGAATCATTGAAATGGTCCAGGACATTTCTGCAAAGGTGGCTACTCTGGCCAGGCGTGGTGGCTCACGCCTGTAATCCCACCACTTTCGGAGGCCAAGGTGGGCAAATCACCTGAGGTCAGACGTTCGAGACCAGCCTGGCCAAGATAGTGAAACTCTGTCTCTACTAAAAATTTAAAAATTAGCTGGGTGTGGTGGTGCACGCCTCTAGCCCCAGCTACTTGGGAGGCTGAGAAATCGCTTAAACCTGGGAGGTGGAGGTCACAGTGAGCTGAGATCACGCCACTGCACTCTAGCCTGGGCCACAGAATGAGATTCTGTCTCAAAATCAATCAATAAATAAAAAAAGATGGCTACTCTGAGTGCACTTGGTGAACCAGCAACAGTAATCTCAGGCCTGGCCCAGACCCACAAATCAGTCTCTGGAATCTGAACTTAGCCAGCCTCAGATGTTTCTGATGCTGCCAATATTTGAGAAGCACTGTTTTTGTTTTTGTTTTGTTTTGTTTGAATCAGAGTCTCACTCTGTCACCCAGGTTGGAGTGCAGTGGTGCCATCTCAGCTGACTGCAACCTCCATACAACACCCCCCCCAACCCAGCCGCAAGGCTTAAGCAATCCTCCCAAGTAGCTGGGACCACAGACACACACCACCACGCCCAGCTAAGTTTTGTATTTTTGGTAGAGATGAGGTTTCACCATGTTGCCCAGACTGGTCTTGAACTCCTGAGCTCAAGAAATCCGCCCACTTCAGCCTCCCAAAGTGCTGGGATTACAAGTGTGAGCCACTGTGCCAGGCAAAAAGCACTGTTTTAAAAGAACGTCCAATTCTCTGAAGACCCTACTTTTTGTCTGAAGTAGTGATCACTACTTAATTCATTTTTAAAAGTTGGTATATTTGTAAGGAGAACAGAAACGTAATCCCGTGTGGAACTTGACACCAACTGAATAATTTTTCAGAAACGAATTTCCTGGGGAATTTATGGCTCAGGTATCTCATTTTACAATCTCCATGTATTCAGAGCTAACAATATGCAAATCTGACAATAAATAGGTGTTCTCTATTTGTCTAGTGTAAGGGAAAGTTATAAGTGAGGTAGGGTTCAAGGTTGCTCCCATGGTGTAATTGTGCGAAAATGCCCCTTCTGCTTTCTTGCTGGTCCCTGAGATTGTTCATTTTCTTGGGTCAGTGCTGAAGAGTTCACTTGCAGTTGCTTTGGTTATACAACAGCTCCTATTTGAGCACTTTCTGTATGGGCTAAGCGGTCTAAGTACGTCATCTCTTTCAATGGGATTTGTCAGTGGGATTCACGACAAATCTCATTTTACATGGAGGCTGCTAAGGCATACAGAGGTTAAGACACTTGCCGGAGATCACACAGCAAGCAAGCCTCTGAGAATCGTCCCTCCCTGGAGTGGACTCCACGATCCTGACCACTGAGGCGTACTGCCTTCGGTTTTGGGAAGGGGGGTGGTAGAAGGTGGAAGCTGCAGGGGTCCCCACTGCAGGAGGCCAGCTCCTTAGCACCTCTGCCCTGAGGCCTCCAGTGAGGTCTGTGGTCATCTGAGGTTTCTGGTTGCTTGCAAGTTGCCCGTCACCATAGGTGGTGAAGGGCACCTCAGTGTGGATTCTAGAGTCTGTGTAAGGGGAAACTTAACTTTCTTTTCCTTTTCTCTCCTAAGTGCTCTGATTGGGGCCCTTCAAATTAGATGTAGATCAACAAGATAAAAACAGAGTTTATTGACATATGTAATACAAATCACGCAGGAGAAACATCAATGACGAGTAACTCAAAGGGGCGGTTAGAGCTTGGGGTCTATAAAGCATCTTAGGCTGATCAGTGTGGCTCATGCCTGTCATCCCAGGACTTTGGGAGGCCAAGGTGGGTGGATCACCTGAGGTCAGGAGTTTGAGACCACCCTGGCCAACATGGTGAAACCCTGTCTCTATTAAAAATACAAAAAAATTATCCAGGCATGGTGGCAGGTGCCTGTAGTCCCAGCTACTCAGGAGGCTGAGGCAGGAGGATAGCTTGAGCCGGGAAGGTGGAGACTGCAGTGAACTGTGATTATGCCACTGCCCTCCAGCCTGGGTGACAGAGTGAGACTGTTGGGTTCCAAAACATTTCACTTTTTTCCTTTACTCTCCTAGGTTGTCTGACAGGGCCCTGCAAATTAGACAAGACAGATTAACAAGAGAAAAACAGAGTCTCTCTAATCTCTCTCAAAAAAAAAAAAAAAAAGGAAGAAGTCATTTCTGCTTTTAGTCAGATAAGGAAGCTCTGGGAAGACTTCTTTCTACATCTGAACTTTCATTTGTGTCCAGCTCAAAATAGTCTTTATGCCAAAAGGGCATATTTTGTGGTGACATATTCTGATTTCCTACATCTGCTTCATCTGCTTTAGGGCAGCTGGCTGTTCAAGTGGGTTCTCTCCGGGTCTCCAGGGTGGCTCTGGGTTACTCAGTCTGGGCTGTTAGAACCTAACCCCTCCCTCAGGCTGAAGCCATAGGCACCGTAGAACCCCCTCTTTTAGATTTGAAGTGGTATAGAGCACAGGCTTTGCTGGGAGACATCCCAGTCCCTGTCCTGGGGCAGCCACCTACCAGCTTTGTGACTTTGACCAAGGTGTCTTACCCCTCAGAGACTCAGTTTCTTCAACTATTAAATGCAAATGTGGCTAAATGAGATAGGACTGTGGGAGACCGTCCTGGTTATCCCCACAGTCACTGTATTATCCCTGCCACAGAATGAGCATTTAATCAATTTCAGTTTAAAAACACAGGAGGAGCTTGAGCCCTATATAGAGTTCAGTGTCTTGCCCAGGGTACTTCTAGAGCAGTCCCCTAACTCCCAGGCCAGGACGCTCCCACAGCACCACCTGGGCCGCCTGGCGTCAGCTAGGGCTCTGTCCCTCCCACAACCTGGTCTCTAACCTGGCAGATGTTAGAGAACCTGCCAGGTCTCTAACCTGCCCAGGAGTGAAGGTAGAAAGAGCCCTGGGTTTTGCATGGGCCACAGCCCTTGGCTGTAGCTGCCTACAGCTGTGCCTCCAAGTCACCTAGAAGCCTCTGGTCCTGGAAGCCAGGAGGTTTCCTGTTTCTCAGGGCTTCCTTGAGGAGAGAAGCCCTCAGGACATGGCTGATTCCTTTTCTTTATTCCTTTACTTAGCCTCCTGAGTAGCTGGGACCACAGGTACTGCCACCACGCCTGGCTAATTTTATTTGTATTTTTAGTAGAGACAACATTTCACCATGTTGGCCAGGCTGACCTTGAACTCCAGACCTCAGGTGATCCACCTGCCTCGGCCTCCCAAAGTGCTGGGATTACAGGCATGAGCCACCCCACCTGGCCAGAATATCATTTCTTATTATCATCATAACCATCCCCAGATTCTTCATCATTGGCAAATTCTCCAGCAGCTCCTTCCTCTGGATACTATTTCACCTCTATAGACTGCAGACTTCTGTGTTGATTTTGTTCTCCCTATACTCTGATTCTCTTGTGGTTGGGAGAGTCCCTTCCTCCTCGGTCACAGTTACAGCTAATATGTATTGAGCACTCCCTGTGTGTGAGACACTCGGAGCCCTGCCTATATCCTCAAGATCGTCATACAGTTGATGGGGGTTCTGTTGTTATTCTTGCTCTCCACATGGGGAAACAGGCCCAGAGGTTAAGTAACTTGTCCTTGTTCCACAGCCAGTGGCAGAGCAGGGACAGAACCCAGGGAACCTGGCTGAAGCCACGCTCTTCAAAGCCTTCCTGTTCCCTCTCTTTCTTTCTCTCAGCCAATTGGTTTGTTACCAATTGCTGTCAGTTGTTTGTTGCCAAACCAATTGACTGCATTCTTCTCTGTTTTCCGTCTTTCTTAGTCTAGGTTTCATGTTATCAGCATAACTGGAGAACTCTGTCTACTTTTTTTTTTAATTGTTGTATCATGAGGCCCCCTTCCATTCAGCTGCCTCCCCATGTTAGAGGATGGACACGGTCCTGGCAGGGATCCTGTGTGCCTCAGTTTCCCTATTGACTCTCTACGGCCTAGAGATATATGGTAGAATTCCACACTATGCTTTTTTTTCCCTCCACTTTTTTTTTTTTTTTTTTTTTTGAGACAGGGTCTCTCTCTGTCACCCAGGCTGGAGTGCAGTGGCGCAATCTCAGCTCACTGCAACTTCTGCCTCCCAAAATGGGCCCCTCTGACTCAGCTGGGACTGCAGGTGTGCACCATTGCATTCAGCAACTTTCATTATTATTATTTTTAGAGTAGAGACAGGGTTTCGTCACACTGGGCAGGCTGGTCTCAAACTCCTGAGCTCAAGCAATCTGCCCGCCTCAGCCAGTGCTGGGATTACAGTGCCCAGCCCCCCCTTTTTAAAAAATGTTTACAATTTTATTTTTAAAATTGTGGTAAAGCACATATCACACAAAATTTACCATTTTAACTCTGAGTGTCCAGCTCAGTGGCACTAAGTACTACAATTTTGGTTGTCATAGCGTGGTGGACAGGGAAGAGAATGCCACTGCGTCTCATGGATAGAGGCCAGGGATATCGCTAAACATGCCACAATGCACAGGACAACCCCCTCCCCAAAACAAAACAACATCCAGCCCAAAATGTCAACAGGCCCAACATGGAGAAACTCGGGCTCGAGAAATTGACCTCCTGCGACGACTCCAACAGGAGAGCTGGTTTTCCTCTCCAGTGCCAGCTCTTGCCTGCCCTCTGTCTTGGGAGGAGATGTGGGGCACATCCCACCTGATTACTGTGGCTCTGGATAGGTGCTGGGTCTTGCTCTGGGCACCAGCCATGTGTGTTGAGTCAGAGGGGTCCACCACCCCATCATGGAATCTGCTTACCCAATGATCTATCTTCTACTTTGTTGGTGTTGAGACTGAGTCTTGCTCTGTCACCCAGGCTGGAGTGCAGTGGCATGATCCCATGCCTTAGCCTTCCAGGTTGCTGGGATTAGAGGTATGCACCACCATGCGTGGCTTATTTTTGTATTTTTAGTAGAGATGGAGTTTCGCCATGTTGGCCAGGCTGGTCTCGAACTCCTGGTCACGAGTGATCTGCCCACCTCAGCCTCCCAAAGTGTTGGGATGACAGGCTTGAGCCACCGCGCCCAGCCCACCTTCTACTTTCTATTTGCCTGGAATTCAAACTTCCAGGGTGTTTCTTAAGGAGGCAGAAACCCTGGTCCTCACTTCATCCCCTGCCACCCAGTATACCAGGAGTGGCTGAGCCGAGGGTAGCCGTGACAGGAAATGGTTGAGAAAGAACTGAAGAAAAGGAGGCCTCTGTGCCAAGTATCCCATGGGAGGAAGAGAAGAGCACTTGAGGGTCTGTCCCCACCCATCCTGCGAGGCCCACAGCCAGCGAGGCCAGAGGGCACTGCCAATCCTGCCCCTAGAGAGGCGTTTCCTACTTCAGTGCACAAGATGGTAAAAAAAAAAAAGTAGCCCCATGAGAAAATGGATGCTGCCTCAAATTCTACTTTGGTGGTGATTGGTGTATTACCAAAAAGAAACGAGGACTGCAAGTGTGCACAGAGTTAGTGTTCCATCGGTATTTGAGTTTTTAGCATTTTGTCTTCAAATTTCTTTAGGAAATGCAGAGTTGAGGTTCTTCTCCTGTTGGGAAAGAGGTTCCAGAGCCCTTGGGACTAGGATCCAGGAATCACGGGGTCGTTCGGGTCCTTGCAGGTTAGATTTGCATTGGGGGTGTTGTCCCCAACCTTGCTCAATGTGTGGAAGTGGACACAATGGCCCCACATTACCGTTGGGGCTGATTCATCATTTGGCTGTTGACGCCAGCCTCTGGCACCGCCAGGACAGAAAAAGGGCCCCTGAGGAACTTCTGGCTCTGTTCCCTCTATCAGGGAGTTGCAGTGGACTTGTGATAAGTCAGGGTGTTAGGTTGAGGTGGACTTGGGGAAACAGGATATTTCTAAATTAGAGAAACAGAGGGTTGTGGCCCCCGCTGTGACAGATGGGTCCTGAGCCTGCCCGAGGTCCCGGAGGGACTGTATTTGAGCTTGGGGCTGGGTCTACACTGAGGCCCCTTGCCCTGCTTTTCTCAATAAGATTGAGGACTTATGGCCTCCCACCATTCCCTCCACCACCTTCAAGAACAGCAACCAGCTGGGCGCGGTGGCTCACGCCTGTAATCCCAGCACTTTGAGAGGCCGAGGCGCACAGATCATGAGGTCAGGAATTCGAGACCAGCCTGGCCAACATGATGAAACCCCATCTCTACTAAAGATACAAAAAAAGCTGGGTGTGGTAGCATGCACCAGCTACTCAGGAGGCTGAGGCAGGAGAATCGTGTGAACCTGGGGGGCGGAGGTTGCAGTGAGCCGAGATTGCGCCATTGCACTTCAGCCTGGGCAACAGGGCAAGACTCCATCTCAAAAAAAAAAGAACAGCAACCATCCCCAATGCCCACAACCATGCCCAATGCCCACATCTTCTCTTAGGACCTCTCCCAGGCACCCCGGGAGGTCCCCATGACTTCTCTGCCTTCATATCAATGTCCTCAGTCAGCTGTTAGGGGATCTGTCCCAACATATGGGCCACTGACCATTCAGTGGGGGCCTGGTCCTGTCCAAAAGGGCAAGCCATATCCCTCGCTTGCCTTTCGTAGGGAAGACCATCTCTAACGAATGCAGGCAGGGACCATCCACCGCCCATGCAGCGCTTCCTGCTTTTATTGGCTTTTTTCACCCATCCTCACTCTCCTCCTGGTTGGGGCCATTTGCACAACTGCAGACTGGCAGGGCCAGGCAGACACAGCATGCCGTCTGGCAGGAAGGTTGTGTGAGGCTGGGTGCAGTGGCTCACTCCTGTAATCCCAGAACTTTGGGAGGCCAAGGTGGGTGGATCACCTCAGGTCAGGAGTTCGAGACCAGCCTGGCCAGCATGGCAAAACTCCATCTCTACTAAAAATATAAAAATTAGCCAGGTGTGGTGGTGGGCACCTGTAATCCCAGCTACTTGGGAGGCTGAGACAGGAGAATTGATTGAATCCAGGAGATGGAGGTTGCAATGAGCTGAGATTGTGCTACTGCACACCAGCCTGGGTGACAGAGCTCGACTCTATCTCACAAAAAAATAAAGAAGAAGGAGGTGGTGTGGGCTCCTGGGTAGTTGAGAGGAGACTCCAGAGGGGAACAGGAAAGGAAGTGGTGGCTCAAGCCCTCAGTTGCCCAGATCTGCTAAGAGCGTTGGCAATGTTTCTGCCTCCTGCTCTGTTGAGCCCGCTCCTGGGATGGGATGGACAAAATATTATGAAATCTAGAAATAGCTTTATTCCCAAAGAGGACACTGATGCTGTTACTGAAAAGAGCAAAAACTTAGAACCTACATTTTTAAAGTAAGGAATTAGTGAAGTCAATAGTGACACACACATTTAACAATTGTTTAGTAGCTAATTGGACAATTATGCTTCAGAAGTTATCAGAAAAAGTTCATAAAGTCATGTTATATGAAAAGTTAAGTTACAAAATGGCATATGCTATGTAATTATAACTGTTCCCCCTGCCCCATCCCCCAAAAAAGCCTAAACATAGTGGAAAATGACTAGGAAAAAAAACCATCAACAGGGTTTGGAGAATGAGGCCAGAGGTCATTTTTATCTGCTACTTCCTACTTTCCCATACTTTTCTTTTTTTTCTTAAAAAAACATGCTACTATTTTTTTTTTTTTTTTTTTTTTTGAGACAGAGTCTCGCTCTGTCATCCAGGCTGGAGTGTAGTGGTGCCATCTCAGCTCATTGCAACCTGCACCTCCTGGGTTCAAGCAATTCTCCTGCCTCAGCCTCCTGAGTAGCTGGGACTACAGGCACTGGCCACCATGCCTGGCTAATTTTGTCTTTTTAGTAGAGATGGGTTTTTAAAATTTTTTTATTTTATAAAGATGGGTTTTCACCATGATGTCCAGGCTGGTCTTGAACTCCTGACCTCAGATGATCTACCACCAGCCTCACAAAGTGCTGGAATTACAGGCATGAGCCACCTTGCCCAGCCATGCTATTATATTTTTTAAAAATTGTTTAAAATGTTAAACAAGGCTAGATGTGGTGACTCATGCCAGTAATCCCAGCACTTTGGGAGGCCGAGGTTGGCGGATCACCTGAGGCCAGGAGTTCGAGACCAGCCTGGCCAACATGGCAAGACCCTGTCTCTACTAAAAATACATAAAAATTAGCCAGGCATGGTGTGCACACCTGTAGTCCTAGCTACCTGGGAGGCTGAGGCAGCAGAACTGCTTGAACCCTGGAGGCGGAGGTTGCAGTTAGCTGAGATGGCACCACTGCATTCCAGCCTAGGTGACAAAGCGAGACTCTGTCTCACAAAAAAAAAAAAAGGAAATGTTAAATGATGTGCCAGGGGCTTTATATGCTTGTCATGTGGAGGTAGAGGGTCCCGAGGAGCCTGTCTTTGCACATAGGAGCCATAAACCTCTAAGTGTGCCTGTGAGCTGATGTCTCCTGGCTCTCTCCTCCTCCCTCTTTTCTCAGCCTGCTCCAGCCCCTGCGACATTATTGGGGCAGTTGAACTGGGTTCTTTGTATTGCTCACTGCCGTGTCATTCTTTGTTTTGCAGATGCCGTGGAAAACAGATACTCTGTAAGTACACATTTCATATACGTTGTACTTAAAAGTACTCCACTGAATGGTGAAATATTTCCAGACTCACCCAGGTCCCGCATTCCCACGAATTCTCCCCCCATCCCTAGTCTGTTTCAGACCAGGAGCCCTGGGCTTCTCTGACTAGCCTAGGCCAGTTCTGATTTCGAATATTCTCTTCTGCAATTTCTACCATTACATCTCAGCCTGCATGTGAAGGGATTGGGAATCCAGGGTGCTTAGCTCCAAACCAGCAAAGCACACATTTCTTTTAACACCAGGGTCTAGACTCTGGAAGTGAGGCTGATGTGGGGCTTATTACACTTGGAGGAGTGGAGCATCTGACAGCTTATTGCAATTTCAGTGATAGCAATTACCCTGTACACACCAGGCCATCAACTGCAGGAGATACCCAAGGTTTTTGACCTCAGGAATTCACCTTCTGATGAGGGAATCAGACATGAGATCACTTATCATAAAGCAAAGCAAGCTATGCCAGAGCCTATGGGAACACAGAAGAGAAACCTGGCTAGTGGCGTCTTCCCCAAGGACTCATTTGGATGGGCCGTGAAGAATGAATGGAATGATGGCAGCATCGAGGTAGAAAGATCAGCAGGAGCGCAGGGGTGAGGGATGACCAGTTTCAAGCAGCGTGGGATGGGAGAAGAGCAGGACAGTGACAAGTGACGAGAGAAAGATAAGTCAGGGCTTAAATCCAAAGGACTTACATGCTTTGTCTTGTAAAGAAGTTTCATTCTGTAGGAAATAGAGTTAGGAAGCTGCTATTTGGCAAATGGGAGGGCTTATGAAAGACACAGAGGCCGGCATTCAAATTTTGCAAAGACCTGCTTTCTACTCCCAACCTTTTTGTGAGCTACCCTGCAATGCAGGAGTTAACTGGGCAGCTAATATCTTAAGGAATAAGGCATTTGCCGCATAAACTTCTTTTAGACCTGGGAAGAACTTTCAGCAAGTTTTCTTTAGCTCTTCCAGTGGGCCCCTGGCTTCCTTTGTTTTGCCCACGTCTGGACTCTTGTAAAGCAGAGCCCATTATGCCGTTGACAGACAGGAAGCCACTGACATTCTTTTTATGGAAGCAAGCTATGTGTTTAAGGAAAAGAGGAATGGCATGAATTTTTTTTTTTCCTAGCCAAAACCCACTTTGACTCCTGAAATCAGAGACTATTGTGTCAGCAGGACAAGGATCCCAATTTACAGATGAGGAAACTGAGGCCTCCAGTGATAGAACAGCATGCCTGGGCTCACCCAGGTGGCTACCAGAGTAAGGAATAGAGCCCAGGACTCTAGACTCTGTGGCCAGTCCTCTGTCACAGCAGAGACTCCCTCCAAGATATGAAGTTGCTGTCCCAGCAATAATGGCTTTGAGAGAGTGGAAAGTGAGGTCTTTGCTCCCTGAGCGGTGCGGGTCTCAGATGTGTTCTCCTCCAGCAATAAACAGGGCTGGGTCCACCCAAAACACCCTGTAGGACCAACTTATTTACTTTGTCTTAGATCCAAAGGGTCTCTCTGGACAAAGGCTCTGAGCTCCAGGCCAGACAGAACTTTCCCCAGAAGCTGGCCCTTGGGCATCAAAGTCTGTTCCTGGATGCTCCTGAGAGCTCACCCATGGCTGGTCCTGTCCCCCCAGAAAAAAGAATAAAGTCATTTGGTGGGAGCACAGGAGTTCCAGCCATTGGGAAAGGAATTTTGAACCTTTAAGCAAATGGATTTTGTTTATAAAAGAAGCAGGTATAGTTTCCCTATAATCAGCTGGTGTGGGTCAGAAGAAAATTAATTGAATTGCCCATTGGGGAAATGGGAGGAGATTTCCTTCCTGAAATCAAACCTGGCGATCATTCCCAGTTGTTTAATGACCATTGCCTCTGAAAACATTGGAGGAAATATCTTAACAATGAGATAGCCACTTAGCCAAAGACTAATTTGGTATTGTTTGACTTGCTTCAATGGCACATTCTGACTTCATTTTTCCTCTGCCATTTTTACCTTGTTTATAAATTGTGTGTGTGGCTGAGGCAGACAGATAATGTGGAAGAGAACACCCTGTACTTAAATGAAAGGGGTGAATCTGGACCTGCGAGAGTCTTGGCATCTTGGAGAGAACCCTGCCTTCTTACAGAAAGAAAGGCAATTGCCAGCTATAGCTTGCCTCCCTCCTTCCTGGAGGCCAGCAGGCCAGCGGGCAGCTGGACTACAGTGGAAACTGCCCAGGTGCTAGGATCAGGAGACAGGAGGGGAGCTCCAGCTTTCCAGCTGCCTTTTGGGTGATCCTGTCTTCCTCAAGCTCAACCTCCCTCTTCTATAAAGTGGAGATGGTGGTGATGATGATAAGAGCAACCCATTAGGATTTTCTTAAGGATGAAATGAGCAACTGCAACCACCATATAAAAGCTTGTTGATTTCAAGCTCTTTTCATCACTTGGGCAATAGTAGGTGTGGATGGGGGACTTACCTTTATTTGGTCCCGAAATGACCCTGCCACATATGGAGAATGTAGCAGTTGCTTATCCAAAACATAGGATTCAACCAGGGCCAGGCTTTGACTTAGGAATTGGAGACCCATGTTAATACTTGACTTCTGCTTCTTAGCCATGTCACTATAGGCAGATTGCTTGGCCTCTCAGGACCTCTGCTTCCTCATCTGTAAACTGGGAATCATAAACTCGCGCATCTGGTTGTTACAAGGGTTGAATGAGCACCTAGCACAGACCTGGTCTATTGGAAGTGACCATAGGAGCACTTTCTAGAAGCAGGAACTAGAGATCCCAGAGTATATTGAAATCAAAATGATCTTTGAGGGAGTTATTCCGAGTACAAGGCAGGACAATTTCACAGCTGCACTTAGGTGGCTGATGGCTGGCTTCTGATTTAAGCACAGCAAGCCCAGGCCTTGGATGTGAGGGCATTAACCTTAACTTCAAAATCCCTGAGGCCCTACTGACTGTGGCCCAGCCCTTCCTGTCTGTGGCTTTGGTTCTGCAACGCTGCCTCAAGCATTGGCTGCCCCCACAGAGGGAGAGCGGAGGCGTCTGGGGAGGGACTTGGTGTGGGGCCTGCAGAAAGGCTGGTCACCAGAGTCATGCCTCCTCCATCCAGGCGGAGCAGAGGAAATGGGGCAGGGTGACCGCCAGCGCTGGCAGGCCTCCAGCCTCTGGGGCCAGCCACAGCTTGCTTGGCCCACTTGCATGGGGCTCTCCTGGCAGAGGAGGAGCCAGAGCCTTGGCCTTCTAGTTGGGCACCTCGGCCCTGCATCCTATTCTCCAAGGGTCCTCAGACCCAGCAGAGCTGGAACAAAATGGAGACAGTATCCCAGCTCACCCTCAGGAAGCCAACCAGGCTGGCTATGGAGGTCCCAAGACCCTGGGTCATCCTACGTCTCCTGCCCCTGCCTTGCCGAGGTCCACCTGCAGCCGAGTGTCCTGTGCAAATGGAGGGTCCAGAAGAGTGGACTTAAGTGCTGCCTGTTCTTCAGGGCCCACTGTTGCCCAGGGGCCCCCTCTACTCTGGGATCTCCCAGCATGCCCTGCTCTTCTGTCCTGCAAGGGCTCCTTCCATTTGCCAAAATCTGATCTTTAGGCTGACTCCAGAGTTGTTTCTGTGAATCCCCCACTGCCCAGCCCAGAGCCCTCTCACTGCCTCTGAACCCCTTCTGCAGTTTTTAAGACCTCTTATACCTTCTCCTTCGTAGTGGTGCTGTTGATTAGTAATTGATACAATATAAAATTGTTGGGGACAGGTTTTTGCAACCCCAGCATAGAGAACAGTATATGCGTCAGATAAGGGTCCAGGCACTGATAGGTGGATAGGTGACACAAATAGAATTTGACACTGTTAAAGAGCACTACAGGATGGCAGAAGGAATCCAGGAATCCTTCTGTGGGTTTTTTTTGTTTTTTTGTTTTTTTTTTTGAGACAAGTCTCACTCTGTCACCCAGGCTGGAGTGTAGTGGCGCTATTTCAGCTCACTGCAACCTCCGCCTCCCAGGCTCAAGTGATCCTCCCACCTCAGCCTCTTGGTAACTGGGACCACAGGTGCACACCACCATGCATGCCTCATATTTTTGCATTTTTGGTAGAGGTGGGGTTTCCCATGTTGCCCAGGCTGCTCTGGATCTCCTAAGCTCAGGGGATCCACCCACCTTGGCCTCCCAAAGTGCTGAAATTATAGGCGTGAGCTACCACACCCAGCCAGGAATTCTTTTTTTAGTTGTCATGAAATATATGTAATATTAAATTTAGCACTTCCGAGTGTATACTTGGCCACTTTAAAGTGTATAATTCGGTTGCATTAGGTCCATTCACATTGCTGTGCAACCATCACCACTAACCCTCTCCAACGCTTTTGCTTTTTCTAAGTGAAAGCAAGTTTATTAGGGAGGTAAAAAAAACAAAAGAATGGCTACTCCGTAGGCAGAGCAGCCACTGAAACACTGTCCTCATTAAACACTAACTCCCCACTGCCCCTCCACCAACCGCTGGCAACCACTGTCTGCTTTCTGTCTCTATGAATCTGACTATTCTAGGTACATCACATAAGTGGAATCATATATTTTTCCTTTCCTGTCTGCCTTATTTCATTTAGCATAATGTTTTCAAGGTTTTTCTGTGTTGAAATGTATCAGAATTTCATTCTCCTTTTAAGGTAGGATCATATCTTTTTTTTTTTTTTTTTTTTTTTTTTTGAGACAGAGTCTTGCTCTGTCGCCAGGCTGGAGTGCAGTGGTGCGATCTCGGCTCACTACAACCTCCGCCTCTCGGGTTCAAGCAATTCTCCTGCCTCAGCCTCCCAGGATCGTATCGTTTTTAAAACATTTAAGTTGGACCATTTAAGTTCAATCCTTCATTTTTAAAATAAAAAAAATGGGCATCAAAAGCATACATCTTACGTTAGTTAGAGGCAGAACTGGAGCTAGAACTGGAGCTAGAAGCCAGATCTCTACATTTCTTCTGTGGGTAAGTGGGGCACCTATGGGACACTGTGCTGGGTGCACATGGGTTCTGATGAAGTTACTTGCTGGATAGACTCTTTTGAAAACATGAAAGCTGTGGGTTCTTTTCCCCAACATGCACACACACAAAGTTGTATCACCAAAATGTCATACAATTTCCAAAGTTTCAGAGTGGTGGGCTCAGATCAAAGTCAAAGAATCAGACGACCTTTAACAACCTTCACGTCTCTGTTGATGGTCTGGGGACAGTCGGAGCTCCTGTGTCCAGGGAGTTCCTTAATCCCTTGCCACCACCAGAGAAGGGCCATTGCCACAGGAGCTGCAAAGACCTCGTTCCTACTGCTGGTGCCTTACTTATGCAGGACGACTGAAATTTTCGTTTTGTTTTGTTGAGACAGGGATTTGCTGTCACCCAGGCTGGAGTGCGGTGGTACAACCACAGCTCACTGCAGCCTCAAACTCCTGGGCTCAAGCGATTCTCTCACCTCAGCCTCCTGAGTAGCTGGGATCACAGGCATGTGCCTCTATAGCTGACTAATTTTTAAATTTTTTTGCAGAGGTGAGGTTTCACCATGGTGCCCAGGCTGGTCTGGAACTCCTGGGCTCAGGCGATCCTCCCTCCTTGATGTGCAACGTGTATGCAGGGACAGAGGCTATAGTCCCTACAGAGCAGGCATAGGGAGAAATGCCTGTAGGCAGGAGCTGTCCCCCCTGCAGGATCGGGGACCAGTGGGCAATAGCCCTGCTTCGCGTTTTCTTTGAGAAATGCTGTCTGCCATTTTGCATTTCTCTCCACCAGGGCAATCTTTGGTCTTGAGAGCTGTGATCATAACTTGCCTTGTTTCTTGTCACTACAGAGAACGGAAGGCTCCCTTGATGGAACTTAGACAGTAAGGACAGATGTACATCCCTGGAAGGACATCCATGTTCCGAGAAGAGCAGATGATCCCTGAATTTCAAGAGCTCTGTGCACTTATTTATGGACCTGCCCTGCTCCCACAGAACACAGCAATTCCTCAGGCTAAGCCGCCGGTTCTTAAATCCATCCTACTGAGTTAATGTTGGGTAGAAAGAGATCCAGAGGGGCCGTTGAATTTCCCACATATCCTTCCACCAAGTTGGAGCATCTTTGGCAATTGGAAGAGCAGAAGAGGAGATCCAGGGCAAACAGGCCACTGGGATATCTGAAACTTGAATATTTTGTCTTGGGCAGAGATAAAGACCTTTTCCATGCGCCCTCATACACAGAAACCGGTTTTCTGTTTTGTAGCCAATCACTTCTAGCACATGGCCTGGTTAGAGGCTAGTTTTTTTTTTTGTCTTTTCATTTGTTCCTTCAAAGGCTTGTAGTTTTGGGTAGTCCTTGTTCTTTGGAAATACACAGCACTGACCAGACAGCCTCCCCCTGTCCCCTCTAAGACTCTGCTCTCCACAAACGGGAAAACCAAGCTACTTGGGAGCACCTCCTTTGAAATACCAGCCTGAAGACCAGGTTCATTCGGGCAATACAGCAAACAGGAAATGAAGGTGGAACAAGCACAGATGTTCTTAAACTTTTTTCTACCCCCTTTTTCTTTTCCTCTACCATGCTGGAGGCTGAAAGACAGGATGATGGTGCCTACAGCAAATATTATTCTTAATTGAAAAAGTAAAATGTGTATGTTTCTTACTAATTTTTTAAGATTTATTCCTTGCTAGGGCGGGAGAGGTAGCTCACGCCTGTAATCCCAGCACTTCAGGAGGCTGAGGCGGGCAGATCACCTGAGGTCAGGAGTTTGAGACCAGCCTGGTGAAACCCTGTCTCTACTAAAAATACAAAAACTAGCTGGGTGTGGTGGCACATGCCTGTAGTATCAGTCACTCAAGAAGCTGAGGCGGGAGAATCGCTTGAACCCAGGAGAGGGAGGTTGTAGTGAGCAGAGATTGCGCCATTGCACTCCAGCCTGAGTGACAGAATGAGAATCCATCTCAAAAAAAAAAAAATTGCTTGCTAAAGAAGTGGTTTCCTGAGGTCTTAAGACGTTCCTGACAGTGTCTTGAGTGGGTGGGACAGCGGTTGTGGTTATTGTGCTGTGGAATTTCACTGGTGAGAACCACACCTAACCAAAATCACTTTCCCTGTTTACCTCAATGACACAGCTGCAGGGACCCTAGTGGTGGTATACTAAATAAATGTGACCTTTCCTCTTTGCAGATGTGTGAAATGTTGTCTTCTGAGGGGCCACATGCATCTGTAGTGCTGAGGACTCCTTGGGCCTCTGAAGTCACAGAGAAAACCAAACAGGTCTATGGTTTTGTTTGTTTTTTTTTGTTTTTGTTTTTGAGATGGAGGTTCACTCTTGTTGCCTAGGCTGGAGTGCAGTGGCGCAATCTTGGCTCACTGCAACCTCCGCCTCCTGGGTTCAAACAATTCTCCTGTCTCAGCCTCCCAAGTAGCTGGAATTACCGGCACATGCCACCATGCCCAACTAATTTCTTACATTTTTAGCAGAGATGGGGTTTCACCATATTGATCAGTCTGGTCTCGAACTCCTGACCTCAGGTGATCTGCCCACCTCGGCCTCCCAAAGTGCTGGGATTACAGGTGTAAGCCACCATGCCTAGCCTAGACTCTTTTGTTTTTTTTAGTTTTTTTCTTTTTCATTTTCTTATTTTTTTCTTTGTGAGAGCCTAGCCTAGACTCTTGAAAACATGATGAAAGCTGTGAGTTCATTTCCCCAGCACACACACATAGAATTGTGTCACAAAAATGTCATACAATTTCCAAAGTTTCAAAGTGGTGGGCTCAGATCGAGGTCAAAGGATCAGGCGACCTCTAACAACCTTCACGTCTCTGTTGATGGTCTGGGGACAGTCGGAGCCTCTGTGTCCAGGGAGTTCCTTAGTTCCTTGCCACCACCAGAGAAGGGCCATTGCCACAGGAGCTGCAAAGACCTCGTTCCTACTGCTGGTGCCTTACTTACGCAGCAGGACTGAATTTTTCCTTTTGTTGAGACAGGGACTTGCTGTGTCACCCAAGCTGGAGTGCGGTGGCATGACTACACCTCACCACAGCCTTGAACACCCGGGCTCAAGCGATCCTCCCACCTCAGCCTCCTGAATAGCTGGGACCACAGGAGTGCACCACTACGCCTGGCTAATTTTTAAATTTTTTTTTGCAGAGATGGGGTTTCACCATGGTACCCAGGCTGGTCTCGAACTGCTGGGCTCAAATGATCCTCCCTCTTTGGCCTCACAAAGTGCCTGGATTGCAGGCATGAACCACCGCCCCCGGCATGTGGAGCACACGAGTTTAAAATTACTTTCCCTTCTGTCTTTATTTCCGAGGAGGAAACTTCATGCGAAGGGATCTTCCTTAGTGGATTTAATAGCTAAAAGGTCTGTCTGAATCCAGGACGCTGGCTTCAGCCTTCCTGGGCAGCTGCGGTAATCCCTGTGTCCAAGCCTCAGGCATCCCAAGAACACCCGCTCCAGTTTTCTCAGCCGTGGAACTCATTAGTTAGAGCGCCCTCTTGTGTCATCACGTGGTAATCGATCATTAAAGGACTTAAAACAGTCCTTAGCCAACACGCAGTAGAACTTTTGCCTCTTCTGAGGAGCCCCAAGAGGTCAGCCACCCATTTCATGAGCATATACTGGTCGCCCCATCAGTGCTCTCTGATTGGCTAACTGAACTCACTTCCCAACCTAGACTCAAGAGAGGTGAAGTGACTCTAAGGTCAACATTCACTCACTAAGACTACGAATCTCAGTTGGGCGATTTTGTCTCCCATTGGTTTTGGGGTGGTGTATGGAGGTATTTTTGGTTGTCACAGCTGGGTGGGTGTGCTCCTGGCATCTGGCGGGTAAAACCAGAGATGCTCCTAAACATCCTAAGGGCACAGAACCCTCTCCCACGACTAAGCATGATCAAGTCCCAAACGCCGGTAATGGCCAGGTTGAGAAACGCACAGAAGCAACCAGTTATTCGTCTGTTTGCTCAACAAGCTTGTGCTCCTCACGTTCTGTGTTCCCAGCACTGCTGCGTGTTGGGGGTGGGAAGATTACAAGAGTCACGTGGCCCCTGTCCTCCTGGAAGGCAGAACCCAGTAGAGATGCAGATGAATAGAGAGCCAATTACAAAGCAGCGTGACAAGCATCATGGTGGAAAATTAAAAGCTCAAACAAGAGCACATGGGAGGGGCTCCCAACACAGATTCTGGGGGATCTGGGAAGGTCTAAGAGGAAGGTGGGTGTCACCAAAGCCTTGATCATAGACAGAGGGTACCAGGTAGAAAAGGCGGGGTGAAGAGCATTGAGGACAAAAGGAGAAAGTGCAGGAAGGTCCCGAGGCAAGAGAGTGGAGGGGGTGCCCTGGAGGGATGGCAGTGGGACAGTCCATCAGACCCAGGTGGCCTCCAGCCCTAGAAGCCAATTAGTCCTCCTCAAAAAGCTGCCACTGTCCCCTGGGTATTGCTGCCAGGCTCCCGATGGCCTGACTCGGTCTTTGAGAGTCTTAGGGAGAAGGTCTCTGAAAGGCACACAGCAAAGACTCTCCCCAGAACAGCTGGTTTGAAGACTCTCCACCAGCATGATTAGCGCGTTGGGAAGAAACCCTCTGCCACTGAGGCCAGCTTCAGCCTTTGCCTAACACCGTGGGGGCGAATGGAAAGGTAAACGGGAAAGAGACGTCTCCCCAGCAGGCTATTTGAGGACAGTCTCCCCTGCAGAGGAGCTCAACCTGGGGTCCACAGTGTGGAAATGTTAGAGTAGGTAGCTAGGCAGACATGAGCAGGACAGGAGAGGGCCCCCCACAGGAATGTCAGGAGACCACCAGGTGATGGGCAGGACCAGCTCCAAGCAAAGACAGTTTCTCAGTAGATACAAAACACCTGGATCTGGTGATCAGCAGCTTCCGGATAAGATCTCAGGAGCTGGGCAAGCAGGCTGGAGCATGCGTACCAAGAGGCAAAATGGCGGAATCTAATCAGTATATGACCCTCTGGGAAGGCAGGACCGATGAGGAAAATGTCTCAAGTGAGCATGCGCGCAATTTCCATAATCACACTGTGCATGCGACCCCTGCCAAGTGCTGGCAGGTCACCACTTATGCAGACGGCCTGTTCCAAGGGAAGAATCAGAGGAGAAGAGACGCAAATCCCAGAACCATGCCAATATATAAAACTGCAAGTTAAGGGTCAGGCAGGGCACTTAGATCTCTCAAGTTGCCTGCCTGACCTTCTTCCAAGTGTACTGTGCTCCCTTTTGTTTCTACTCTAAAACTTTTTAATAAACTGTCACTCCTGCTCTAAAACTTGCCTCGGCCTCTCCCTCTGCCTTAAAACCACTTAAAACCACCTCTACCTCTCAGCTGAGTTCTGTCTTTGAGGAGGGAAGGATCGAGTTTGCTGCAGACCGGTCGGATTCACTGCTGGGGTAAGGTGTGGGGCTTGAGAATTCTCTAAGAGTAGGTGCAAAAAGTTGTGAGGGTGTGCAGTTTTCTATGGGAGAGAATCCATAGCTTTTATCCGTGTCTTGTTTGTTTTGAGATAGAGTCTTGCTCTGTCACACAGGCTGGAGTGCAGTGTGTGAATATGGCTCACTGCAACCTTGACCTCGGGCTCAAGCAATCCTGTCTCAGCTTCCCAAAGCTGGGACCACAGGTGCCCATGACCAGGTCCAGCTAATTATTATTATTTTTTTTGAGACGGGTCACACTCTGTCACCAGGCTGGAGTGCAGTGGCATGATCTTGGCTCACTGCAACCTCTGTCTCCTGGGTTCAAGCGATTTTCCTGCCTCAGCCTCCTGAGTATCTGGGACTATAGGCACATGCCATCATGCCTCACTAATTTTTTGTATTTTTAGTAGAGACAGGGTTTCACTGTGTTAGCCAGGATAGTCTCGATCTCCTGACCTCGTGATCCATCCGCCTTGGCCTCCCAAAGTGCTGGGATTACAGGCGTGAGCCACTGCACCTGGCCACTAATATTTAAATTTTTTGTAGAGACAAGGGTGTTGCTATGTTGCCCAGTCTGGTCACAAACTCCTGGGCTCAAGTGATAGATACTCCTGCCTCAACCTCCCAAAGTTCTGGATTACAGGTGTGATCCACCACACCTGGCCTGCTATCAGTTTCTTAAAGGGAGATAGGGACCAAAAAAGGGTTAGGAACTTCTAAATAATTTAAAACTCACATATGCTTCATATTATCTGATGTCAGTTAAAACCCCAAAATAGCAATCAATACATTTTTTACCAAAGGATCTACTTTAAAGACAGTTTTACATCCAATATCCCCAGCAACACTTGGCTTGCCTTCAGAAAACTGCTCAGAATAAGGAAACAAGTGGTGATTTCAACATTTGAAGGGGGTAGCCCTCATCTCTCAAAAGGAATAAGCTACTAGAATGTTTTGGAATGCCAGACCAGGCACAGTGACTCATGCCTATAATCCCAGCACTTAGGGAGGCAGAGGCAGAAGGATTGCTTGAGCCCAGGAGTTTAAGTCCTTCCTGGGCGGTATAGTGAGATCCCATTCTCCACAAAAAGGAAAAAAAAAAGACAAAAAAAGAGAATGTTTCGGAATATCAAAGAACCAGGAGTAAATCTATTGAAAAACTTCATAGTTCAAAGTATTTTTAAAGCCTAAGTTGTCCCTTCATATATATTTCTTAATTCAATAGGAAACGAACCCTTACTTCAAAATGAACTTTGACAGTAGAAGAAAAATGTTATTTCCATATTCAGAAAGGATGATGATGCTGGAAAACAAAATTTTTTGTTTGTTTGTTTTCGAGTTTCGCTCTTGTTGCCCAGGCTGGAGTGCAATGGTGTGATCTCCACTCACAACAACCTCTGCCTCCCTAGTTCAAGCAAATATCCTGCCTCAGTCTACCAAGTAGCTAGGATTACAGGCATGTGCCACTATGCCCAGCTAATTTTGTGTTTTTTTAGTAGAGACGGGGTTTTACCATATTGGTCAGGCTGGTCAAACTCCTAGCCTCAAGTGATCCACCCATCTTGGTCTCCCAAAGTGCTAGGATTACAAGCGTGAGCCACCGTGCCTGGCCGCAAATAAAATTCTTAAAGAAAAATAAAAGCTATGTTGGAATAGGGGATTGGCCACCAGTCGACTACATGACCCTGGATGTGTCACTCATCCTAGGGTTCCTCTCCTGCAAAAGAAAATGTGTTCATCTCTCAGGGATGCCATAACAAATTACCACAAACCAGGTGTCCAAAAAGAGCAGAAATCTATTCTTGCACCGTTCTGGACACCAGATGTCCAAAATCAAGGTGTCAGCAATGCCATGCTCCTCCAGAGGCTCTAGCCTCTTCTGGCCTCTGATGCTTGCTGGCAATCCTTGGGATTTTTGGGTTGCAGCTGTATCACTCCAGTCACTACCTCTGTCATCACAGGCCATTCTTCCACGTGTATGTCTGTGCCTTCATGGCCTTCTTTTTTTTTTGAGACAGAGTCTCGCTATGTTGCCAGACTGGAGTACAGTGGCACAATCTCGGCTCACCGCAACCTCCGATTCCTTGGTTCAAGCAATTTTCCTGCCTCAGCCTCTGGAGTAGAGGGGATTCCAGGCACGTGCTACCATGCCCAGCTAACTTTTGTATTTTTAGTAGAAACGGGGTTTCACTATGTTGGCCAGGATGGTCTCTATCTCCTGACCTCGTGATCTGCCTGCCTCGGCCTCTCAAAGTGCAGGCATGAGCCACTGCACCCGGCTCACATGGACTTCATTTTTTTTTTTTTTTTTTTTGAGATGGAGTCTGGCACTGTTGCCTGGGCTAGAGTGCAATGGTGTGATCTCGGCTCACTGCAAACTTCATCTCCCAGGTTCACATGATTCTCCTGCCTCAGCCTCCCAAGTAGCTGGGGTTACAGGCACACACCACCACACCTGCTAATTTTTTGTATTTTAAGTAGAGATGGGGTTTCACTATGTTGGTCAGGCTGGTCTCAAACTCCTGAGCTTGTGACCGCCCACCTCGGCCTCCCAAAGTGCTGGGATTATAGGCATGAGCCACTGTGCCCGGCCCACATGGCCTTCTTAGGACACTAGAGCTGGGTGTGGTGACTCAGGCCTGTAATCCTAGCACTTTGGGAGGTGGAGGTGGGTGGCCCACCTGTGGTCAGGAGTTCCAGACCAGCCTGACCAACATGGCGAAATCCTGTCTCTACTAAAAATAGAAAAATTAGCCAGGTGTGGTGGTGCACACCTATAATCCCAGCTACTGAGGAGGCTGAGGCAGGAGAATCTCTTGAACCTGGGAGGCGGAGGTTGCAGTGAGCTGAGATTGCGCCACTGCCCTCCAGCCTGAGAGACAGGGCAAGACTCTGTCTCCAAAAAAAAATAAGGACATGTTATCAAATGTAGAGCCCACCTGAATCCAATACAACCGCATCTTCACTAACATTATCTACAAAGACCCTGTCTCCAAATAAACTCCCATTCTGAAATTCCAAGCAGACATGATTTTGGGGTGACACTATTCAACCCTTACAGAAAGGACTGGACTTGATAAGCTCAGGTCCTTGTAGCTCTGACTTTCCAGGTTTCTAAGATGCTCCTGTAAGTCGGAAGGTGGGATGACAGTGATTCACCTTCAGAGAACATCATCTTCTCAGCAGCATCTTTTGACCCTTCTCAGGCCGGTGTTCTCTCACTATGCTCTGTTCTCTTACGCTTTGTGTCTATGCATCTCTGATATATTATTGTTTTCTTTTCTATTGTATTTATTTTTTATATAGAAATGAGGTCTCGCTATGTTGCCAAGGCTGATATCAAGCTCCTGAGCTCAAGCAATCCTACTGCCTCGGCCTCCCAAAGTGCTGGGATTATAGGCATGAGCCACCATGCCCGGCCTTTTTAAAAATTTTTTTTAGACAGAGTCTTGCTCTGTCTCCCAGGCTGGAGTGCAGTGGCGAGATCTTGGCTCACAGCAACCTCTGCCTCCCAGGTTCAAGTGATTTTCGTGCCTTAGCCTCCTGAGTAGCTGGGATTACAGGTGTGTGCCACCACGTCCGGCTAATTTTTTTTGTATTTTTAGTAGAGATGGGGTTTTGCCACGTTGATCAGACTGGTCTTGAACTCCTGACCTCAAGTGATCCTCTCACCTCAGCCTCGCAAAGTGCTGGGATTACAGGCATGAGCCACTGCACCTGGCTTATTGTTTTCTTTCTCTGGCCTTCTTCAAAGTTCTCCCTCACTCTCCTCTCTCATTCTTTCTCTGTGTCCTCCTTTCCCTTCCTTTTTCTCCTCTATTTCATCTTGTCTCTTTGTCTCCCTCCCATTAATTGGCCAGAATACATAACTGAAGTTTATAGACTTCTCTTTTCAAATATAGTTTTACTTATTTTAGAGCTAAGGTCTCCCTTTGTTGCCCAGGCTGGAGGGCAGTCGCTGTTCACAGCTGTGATCATAGCACAGGACAGCCTCAAACTCCTGGGCTCAAATGGTCCTCCTGAGTCGCTGGGACTACAGGTGCATGCCATAGCACCTGGCCTGAAGTTGGTATATTTCTTGTATTTCTTTAAGAATTTTATATTCCCAGGTGTTTTTGTTTGTTTTGATAGCCAATGTATGGAATGTTTTTTGCTTTTCTCTCTTTTTAGGAAAAAAAGCCTCCAAAAGCCTTCAAAGTTGTTTTCTATGTATATTTGACTCTTGGTGGATTATTTTTCCAAGGATTTATTGGATTCATTAGGAAAAAGTCCCCAGTTGCTGCTTTACTTCCTCCCAATCCTGGGATGTGCTCGCTTTCCTGGAACCTCTTGGCACAGGAGGGTCTGTTCCATCAGTTTCTGGTACGCCAACACTCCCTCCTCAGGGACTGGGTTGTTTGGGCCAGGATTTGCAGGATGAGGAAATCTCTCACTCTCCTCCCAAGACTTCTACAGAGTCTGGGACTAGATTCTAGGAAAGGAAAAAGAGTGGATTTCAGTGTCTTCCCATGTGAGAGCAGACCCTAAAGTAGAACCTAACACTGTCTCCAGAAGCCCGTCACGTTGCCAGCCATTGATTAAAAGTGTGTATCCCTGGGCCAAGAGGAGCTCAGTTTGCAGGTGTCTCTGGCAGGGTTAGTTTAAGAAGGACAAGATAGCAAATTTTAAAAGACTTTTTTCAGCTGGGCACAGTGGCTCACATCTGTAATCCAGAACTTTGGAAGGCTGAGGAAGGCAGATCATTTGACGTCAGGAGTTCGAGACCAGCCTGACCAACATGGTGAAACCTCATCTCTACTAAAAATAAAATATGTGTGTGTGTGTGTGTGTGTGTGTGTGTATGTGTGTGTGTGTGGTTGCACACACCTGTAATCTCAGCAACATGAGAGGCTGAGACAGGAGGTAGAAGTTGCAGTGAGCTGAGATGGCGCCACTGCATTCCAGCCTGGGCGACAGAGTGAGACTCTGCCTCAATAAATAAATAAGAATAAAAAATAGGCCGGTCATGGTGGCTCACACCTGTAATCCCAGGACTTTGGGAGGCCAAGGCAGGAGATCACAAAGTCAGGAGTTCTAGACCAGCTTGACCAACATGTTAAACCCCGCCTCTACTAAAAATACAAAAATTAGCAGGGTATGTGGTGTGTGCCTGTAATCCCAGCTACTCAGGAGGCTGAGGCAGGAGAATTATTTGAACCCAGGGGGTGGAGGTTGCAGTGAACCAAGATTGCACCACTGCACTCCCACCTGAGCGATAGAGCGAGATTCCGTCTCAAAAACAAACAAATAAAAATAAAAAAACCAAAAAGTTATTTTTATCAGGAAGCTCTTGACTATAATTATTTCAATAGACCCTTTGGCATTTGCAGATTAAACATCTGAGGTTTTGGTTGTTTAGAGAATGACCACAGTGATTTAGACTTGAGGCAGGCTGTCCTTCCACTGGACCTCTGTGGCAGGGCCATTTACAGAATTAATTTGTTAATTTCCCTGGGCTCCTTCCTGTCCCTACTGCCACACACACCTCTAGAAATCCCAGTTTGTGGCCAGGCATGGTGGCTCACACCTGTAATACCAGCAGCATGTAATCCCAGCACTTTAGGAGACCAAGGCCGACGGATCATGAGGAGTTCGAGACCAGCCTGGCCAACATGGTGAAACCCCATCCCTACTAAAAATACAAAAATTAGCTGGGCATGGTGGCAGGTGCCTGTAATCCCAGCTACTCAGGAGGCTGAGGCAGGAGAATCATTTGAACCTGGGAGGCAGAAGTTGTAGTGAGCTGAGATCGCACCATTGCACTCCAGCCTGGGCGACAAGGGTGAGACTATGTCTCAAAAAAAAAAAAAAAAAAAAGAAAAAAGAAAGAAAGAAAAGAGAGAGAGAAAAAAGAAAAAAGATATCACAGTTTGTGTGCTTCTCACCTCAAGAGAGGTTGTAGAGTGGGGAAGGGACAGAGGGGGAGCAGCAGATAATAAAGAGTCCCCAAAACTAGAAAGAGAAAGCTGCAGGGACCCATTGCCTGCCTCTAGGTGATGGAGAGTCTCTCAGGGAAAGGGCTGACACCTGGGCACCCTGGAAGGCTGGATCTAGGCCTTGGGTCTACAGCCTTGGCACAGAGTCCATGCACCTCAAGTGGCTGGGAGCCAGTGGACGACCTGCCTTCTGCGGACCTTGGAAGCCGGGACTATAAGGAGCTTGAGCGGTGACCATCAGCAGAGTCCCTTCCCCTTCCTCTGTTTTCTAGGAACCACAGGAGCCACCCTCCAGATTCTTGTGCCACCCTAAAGGGAAGAAAGGATTTTCCAATTGAGGTCAACATTCACTTTCCCAACAGTCTGGCAGAATGGGAGCTCAGAGGCAGATTCTATTTCATTTAATGACAATGAAGTAATGTGATGTTTGTTGTATAACCAAGTTTGGGGTTGATAAGTCTTGCCCTCTATATAAAACTTTGAATTATGTTCTCTGAGGCTGGCAAGCAGTGGTGAGTGAGCTTAGCCCTCCACTCAGTGGCCTCACCTTATTGAGTATATTTGCGAGAATTTTTTTTTTTTCAGACAGAGTCTCCCTCGGTTGCCCAGGCTGGAGTGCAGTGGCACAATCCCAGCTCACTGCAACTTTGCCTCCTGGGTTCAAGCGATTCTCCTGCCTCAGCCTCCGGAGTAGCTGGGATTACAGGCACGCACCACCATGCCCAGCTAATTTTTGTATTTTTAGTAGAGATGGGGTTTCACCATGTTGGCCAGGCTGGTCTCAAACTACTGAGCTCAAGTGATCCGCCCACCTCGGCCTCCCAAAGTGCTGGGATTACAGACATGAGCCACCGCACCTGGCTTGTTTGCAAGAACTTCTTAAGTGCCTATTAAGGGTCTAGAGCCTGGGCTAAGCACAGGGATGCATCAGAGAACCAGGCAGACATGGTCCCTGGAGCTTGTGAGGCTTTGCTCAGAGAAGTCAGGTTTTCCGGTCATGCCTGTCAATGGGGAAGTTGCTAGATTGTGGGATGTTTGTAGGAGTACTCTGAGATCTAGAAGACCCTGTAGTCATTGCAAAAGGTCCTCGAGGGCATGAAGGCATATTCCTTACCAACTTACAGTGTTAAAGGACACTTTTGTCCTTTTGTGAGGGTTTTTGCAAAAGTTTTTTTTGTTTGTTTTTTGAGATGGAGCTTCACTCCGTCGCCAGGCTGGAGTGCAGTGGCACGATCTCGGCTCACCGCAACCTCCGACTCCTGGGTTCAAGCGATTCTCCCGCCTCAGCCTCCTGAGTAGCTGGGATTACAGGTGTATGCCACCAAACCCAGCTAATTTTTTTGTATTTTTGTAGAGACGGGGTTTCGCCATGTTGGCCATGCTGGCCTCGAACTCTTGACCTCAGGTGCTCTGTCTGCTTCAGCCTCCCAAAGTGCTGGGATTATAGGCGTGAGCCACCACGCCTGGCCTCGCATCACCATCTTAAGGTTATGTGACTGTGAAGTAGACATGGGCATAAACACACATGTTCATGCACTCAGACATAGGCACACACACATGTGCACAGTGCACTGGAGAACAAGGATGCCCCCATCCTGCCCTCACAGCCGAATCTTGTGCCAAGACTAACACAGGTGCTTCTCTCTGTTTTGTGGAGGTGTTGGCATACGGTCTGTGATATCTGAATCAAAAAGTGAAAATTAAGACAGCATGACTCCAGATAGTTTAACATGCTGCCTTTGCTTATCAGAGTTTATTCAACAAACAGCAAGCGTCTGGTTTGTGCCAAGCTCTGCCATTGCATGGCTGTGTGGAAGATGCCAGGCAAGCCGATACCCTAAAGAACTGATAAAGACTAAAAGCTCTTCTGCAAAGCCTACCATAGGCCCACCCAGGCTTCAAAGATGGCAGCCTTTCCCACAGTGCTTTGCACATAGCAGGGTCATGGCAGCCCCAATCCAGTCTCTTCTTTCAAGATGAAACCAACTGATCTATGTAGTTGAAACAGAGGAATCCAGGCTATTCAGACAAAAGTCTGGGGTTTGATAGGAGCAGAATCCAGCCCAAGATTACAGGCATGCACTACCATGCCCAGTTAATTTTTATATTTTTAGTAGAGATGGGGTTTCACCATGTTGGCCAGGCTGGTCTCGAACCCCTGACTTCAAGTGATCCTCCTGCATAAGCCTCCCAAAGTGTCTCATTACAGACATGAGCCACTGCACCCAGCCTGTTTGAAAGAGATTCTTAACTGCCTCTGAAAGGTCTAGATCCTGGGCTAAGTACAGGGATACACTAGAGAACCAGGCAGACATGGTCCCTGGAGCTTGCGAGGCTTTGCTCCGAGAAGTCAGGTTTTCCAGTAATGCCTGTCAAGGGAGAAGTTGCTCAGTTGGTAGCTGAGGCCACTTGACATGTTGCATATTCAAGCCCCTGGCCCCTCTCACAGCCAAGGATTGTCAAAGTGGCAGAACCAATGTCAGGTGGAGAAAAAAATATACCATGTGTGTGCCACATCTGTGACAGGCAGAGGCAGAACTTGGCGGAGGAGGTGGGATGGGGGGGTTGGTGGGAAGTGACAGTGGAAGATGACCACGGTGACTTCCACTTGTAACAAGTGTACCAGACAGAAAAACATGCCCTAGAAAATCTTTTTTTTTAATCTCTTTTTTTTTTTTTTAAAGATGGGGTTTCACCATGTTGGCCAGGCTGGTCTCGAACTCCTGACCTCAGGTGATCCACCTGCCTCAGCCTCCCAAAGTGCTGGGATTATAGGCGAGAGCTACTGAGCCCAGCTAGAAAATCTTTAAATTGAAAAAATAATAAAAGATGAGAGATCTGAAAGAAAAACTATATTGACTTGTATTAAAATATATTGGTTAATATTCATAGGATGTTCTGAGGCTCTGTAAAAGAACTGGGTTTTTGAAAAGGGATCGGAAGTCAGTAATTGTCCCTGCTCTATAGTGGACAACTTCCTAGTGGCCAGAAAAGGTGAATTTGCTGGATGTGCAGTCAGTCTCTCTCCTCTGGACTCATGATAAACTCTGGCAAAGACTTATGCAACTTGGCCGGGCGTGGTGGCTCACGCCTGTAATCCCAACACTTTGTGAGGCCAAGGCTGGTTGACCACTTGAGGTCAGGAGTTCGAGACCAGCCTGGTAACATGGCAAAACCCTGTCTCTACTAAAATATATAAAAAACATAAAAATTAGCCAGGCATGATGGTGCACACCTGTAATCCCAGCTACTCAGGAGGCTGAGGGGGAAGAACCGCTTGAACTCGGGAGGCAGAGGTTGCAGTGAGCCGAGATCACACCACTGCGCTCCAGCCTGGGTGACAGAGCAAGACTCCATCTCAAAAAAACAAAAAAGACTTTAGGAAACAGAGCTGGCTTCCCCTCTGCTCTCTGTGCTCTTCCTCTCTGCCTTTGAGATAGGCAAAGAGTGGGAAAAGGAAAGAGGAGAATGTTTACAGTAGAAACTCAATAAATATTTGTTGATATATTCAACAAATCCAAACCATGAATTGCCTGTGGCTTAATGTTTATCAAAGATAGATAGGAAACATAGGTGGATAACCAGAGAAGATATTCCTGCACATGTTTATTCTAGATTCTTCAGTTTTCATCTTCGTTTTCAGTTGGATCATCACAATATAATTCACCTGAACCACAGGAGCGCTAATGTGTGTGTTTTGTTGTTGTTATTGTTGTTGTTTTGAGACATGGTCTCACTCTGTCACCCAGGCTGGAGTGCAGTGGCATGATCTTGGCTCAATGCAATGTCTACCTCCTGGGTTCAAGGGATTCTCATGCCTCAGCCTCCCAGGTAGCTGGGATTACAGGTGCGTGCTACCACGCCTGGCTACTTTTTGTCATTTTAGGGGAGACGGGGTTTTACCATGTTGGCCAGGCTGGTCTTGAATTCCTGGCCTCAAGTGATCCCTCTGCCTTGGGCTCACAAAGTGCTGAGATTACAGGCATGAGCCACTATGCCCAGCCTACAATGTGATTTAATATTATACTCTTATTAGTCTTTGCAGATAAAAGGACCATCTTTGTCAACCATGACTTTGGGGTTTGTTTTTTTTTTTTGGTAAACATTGTCCAATGTATAGCCCAAGGCATATTACACAGGGTTCTCCAGGACCAGGTCCCTCCTGGATGTGAGTCCCTGCAGGACACTTAGTCTTCCTTAGTTCAGACAAGAAACGTTATGGAGTCCCACGTGCTTCCTGTTTAACCTCAGCTGCCAGAGGACTCAGAGCCAAATTCTGCCCCCATTAGAGTCATTAACTACTATCTAGTGCCTGTTAGGTTGACTCCCTCTTCCTTTAGATGATATCTCTTCCATTTGGACTCTTAACTGTTCCATTCTATATTACCTCTCATCTTGTCTGCTGCTCCAGATCCTATGGGGAAAATACCTAACACACATTTAAAAAATTAAAATTATAGCTTAGAAAACTAACTGACAGAAAGAAGTCCAGCTTTTAGATCATATTCATTTAGAAGAATAGGAACAATATTCACACAGTCTGTGTGACCCTGGGCAAATCTTCATCTTGCCCAAAGACCTAAGGCTCCTTTCCTCATCAATAAAAGGAGGGGTTTGGACTCCGTTATCTTGAAGGTCCTATTAAGCTTCATTCATTCAGCAGATATTTCTTGTGCACCTACTATGTGCCAGACACTCTTCTAGGTGCTCGGAATGTATCAGTGAAGACAATAGACAAAGATCCCTTCCCTCATGGAACTTAGATTCTAGCAGAGGGTGACTGAAATAAATAATAAACACAGGAAGTAGATTAAATGATATGTGAGAAGGGGAGAGGGCTGGAGCAGACAAAGAAGCAAGTGAGTTAAGGGAGGGGTGAGGGAGTGGGGCTGATGGCAGTGTTTAATAAGGAAGCCTGGGTGAGCCTCATCAAGAAAGTGAAGTTTCACTTTGGGAGGCCAAGGTGGGCAGATCGCTTGAGCTCAGGAGTTCGAAACCAGCCTGGGCAACATGGCGAAACCCCATCTCTCCAAAAATATACAAAAATTAGCAGGACATGGTAATGCATGCCTGTAGTCCCAGCTACTATGGAGACTTAGGTGGGAGGATCAATTGAGCCCAGGAGGTCAAGGCTGCAGTGAGCCATGATCACGCCACTGCATCCCGGCCTGGGCGACAGAGGAAGACCCTGTCTCAAAAACAAAAGACAAAAAAAAGGAAAGGTTTGAGCTAAGACAGGAGACAAGGAAATTAGTCAAGCAGAAGGATATCTGTGAGAACAGCATTTGAGGCAGAGGGGACAGCTGGAGTTGAGGCCTTCTGGGAAGGAAGCAAGGTCAAGGGGCTGGAGTAGAGGGAGGAAGAGAGGAAGTAGTGGAAGATGAGATCAGCTTCATTGCTGATAGTGATGTAAGAATAGTGGCCAGTTTCCTTTCCAACTTGGGCCCGGGGGAATGGCTCCCACAAAGAGTGATGGGAAGAAGGGCCATTCTGCCATCCATGAGGTGGTGACCCAAGAATACCAACATTCACAAGTGCATTCCCGGAGTGGGCTTCAAGAAGCATGCCCCTCAGGCACTGAAAGAGCTCCAGAAATATGCCATGAAGGAGATGGGAACTCCAGATGCACACATTGATACCAGTCTCAGCAAAGCTGTCTGGGCTAAAGGAATAAAGGATGTCTTATGCTGTACGCAGTATGAGAGTATGTAATGAAGCTGAAGATTCACCAAACAAGCTCTATACTTCGGTTCCCTATGTACCTGTTACCACTTTCAAAAATCTACAGTTGGTGTGAATGAGAACTAACCACTAATCATCGAATATATAAAATAAAGTTACAAAATTATTTTCGGTTGTGTTTTTGAGATGGAATCTTGCTCTGTCACCAGGTGCAGTGGCACAATTTCAGCTCACTGCAAGCTCCACCTCCTGGATTCAAGCGATTCTCCTGCCTCAGCCTCCTGAGTAGCTGGGACTACAGGCATGCACCACCATGCCTGGCTAATTTTTGTATTTTTAGTAGAGATGGGGTTTTGCCATGTTGGCCAGTCTGGCCTCGAACTTCTGACCTCAAGTGATTCACCCTCCTCGGCCTCCCAAAGTGCTGGGATTACAGGTGTGAGCCACCACACCTGGCAAAAATTGTTTTATACACACACACACACACACACACACACACACACACATATGGTGGCCAAGCATGATAGCTCATGCCTGTAATCCCAGCACTTTGGGAGGGCAAGATGGCAGGATTCCTTGAACCCAGGATTCGAGACCAGCCTAGGCAACATAGGGAGACCCTGTCTCTAAAATTTTTAAAAAATTAGCCAGGCATAGTGGTGCATACTTGTGGTCCCGGCTACTCAGGAGGCTGAAGCAGGAGGATCACCTGAACCTTGGAGGTCAATGCTGCAGTGAGCCATGATGGCTCCACTGCACTCCAGCCTGAGCAACAGAGTGAGACTTTGTCTCAAGAATAGAAGTCACTAATTGTAAATAGATTACAGTTCTTCATAGGCTTGTTCTAAACCCCTGCTCCTCAAAGCGTGGTCTTCAAATCAGCACCATCACAATCACTTCGCCTATGTTAGAAATGCAGAACTTTGGCCAGGATAGTGGTCATGCCTGTAATCCCAGCACTTTGGGAGGCTGTGGTGGGAGAATCGCTTGAGCCCAGGAGTTTGAGGCTGCAGTGAGTGCTGTGATCCACACACTCCAGCCTGGGCAGCAGAGTGAGACTCTGTCTAGGTAGAGTCTTGGGATCCATTACAGGTCTATCAAACTGTAATCCTAATTAGCAAGATCTCCAGGTTATGGAAAGGACAGCACGTGCCTTTATAAATATATGGGCACTGCCAACATCGTATGTTTTACCAAATAGCCTTAGCTGATTGAGACAAAACATGTTTGCTTGCCTTAAATTGCCCTTTCACAAGGGTTTTTGAGGACCAGGACCTACTAAGTGCGCCATCTGGTGGCAGCATAGATAAAATTTACACCTCTAGGACCAAGATCACGCGCAGAATTCAAATAGTATATTTAAAGTCATTGTAGTTTTGACACAATTGACTTAGACTTTTCCAAAATGTCCATTTCAGAAAATATCAAAATGGGCTTGAGGAACTGCTGTAGATTAAAAGAAACCAAAGGGTCTGAATAACTAAATGCAACCTGTAATCCTGGATTGGACCTTAACAACACCAAAAAGCTAGTCAAGGTCAGGCGCAGTGGCTCACACCTGTAATCCCAGCACTTTGGGAGGCCGAGACAGGCAGATCACCTGAGGTCAGGAGTTCGAGACCAGCCTGACCAACATGGTGAAAACCCATCTCTACTAAAAATACAAAAATTAGCCAGGCATGGTTTTGGGCACCTGTAATCCCAGCTACTCGGGAGGCTGAGGCAGGAGGATTGCTTGAACCTGGGTGGCGGAGGATGCTGTGAGCCGAGATCACACCACTGCACTCCAGCCTGAGCGACAAAGCGAGACTTCGTCTCAAAAAAAAAAAAAAAAGCTAGTCAAGTACATAATTGGGCCAACTGGGAAAATTGAATATGGCATATATATCTCATAATAGTATTAATGTTAACTTTATGTATTTATTTACTTATTTATTTATTTTGAAACGGGGTTTTGCTCTGCCATCCAGGCTGGAGTGCAGTGGCATGATCATGGCTCACTGCAGCCTCAACCTCCTGGGCTCAAGCGATTCTCCCACCTCAGCCTTGAGTAGCTGGGACCACCACAAGTGTGTGTCACCATGTCCAGCTAATTTTTTTGTAATTTTTGTAGCAACCAAGTTTTGCCATATTGCCCAGGCTGGTCTCGAACTCCTGGATTCAAGTGATCCACCTGTCTCAGCCTCCCAAAGTGCTGGGATTACAGGCATAAGCCACTGTGCTCAGCCTAATGTTAAATTTCTCAAGCATGATAATATACTACGGTTATATAGAATATCCTCATTCTTAGGGGATACATGCTGAAGTAGTATTAGAAATAAAATATCATGATGTCTGCAACTAACTTTCAAAATATTTAGCAAACATTGAAATTATTATTATTATTTTTTTTTGAGACAGGGTCTCACTCTGTCACCCAGGCTGGAGTGCAGTGGTGCATTCTCCAGTCACTGCAACCTCTACCTCTAGGGTTCAAGCAATTCTCCTGCCTCAGCCTCCCTAGTAGCTGAGATTGCAAGCACGAACCACTACGCCTGGCTAATTTTTGTATTTTTAGTAGAGATGGGGTTTCACTGTGTTGGTCAGGTTGGTCTTGAACTCATGATCTCAAGTGATCCACCTGCCTTGGTCTCCCAAAGTGCTGGGATTACAGAATAATTTTTTTTTTGACACAGGATCTCACTCTGGCCAGAATAATTTTTTTTTTTTTTTGACACAGGGTCTCACTCTGTTGCCCAGGCTGGAGTGCAGTGGTGAGATCTTGGCCCACTGCAACTTCAACCTCCTGGGTTCAAGTGATCCTCCCACTCCAGCCTCCTAAGTAGCTGGGACTACAGGTACATACCACCATACCTACCTAGTTTTTGTTCTTTTATAGAGATGGGGTTTCACCATGTTGCCCAGCCTGGTCTCGAATTCCTGGCCTCAAGTGATCTGTCATCCTTGGCCTCTCAAAGTGTTGGAATTATAGCCATGAGCCACCATACCTGGCCAAAAATTAAAATAATTTTTTAAAAATGTGTGTGTGTGTGTGTGTGTGTATATACAAACATAGAGGAGGAGAGAGAAAGCAAACGGGCAAAATGCTATCAACAAATGAATCTAGGTGAAGGTTAGACAAGTGTTCATTGTACTATTTCTGAACTGTTATTCTGTAACTTTTCTGAAAGCTTGACATTTTCAAAATTAAAAAAAAGATCCAGGCGTGGTGGCTCACACCTGTGATCCCAACACTTTGGGAGGCCAAGGCAGGCAGGTCACCTGAGGTCAGGAGTTAGAGACCAGCCTGGACAACATGGTGAAACCCCATCTCTACTAAAAATACAAAAATTAGCTAAGTGTGGTGGTGGGCGTCTGTAATCCCAGCTACTCAGGAGGCCGAGGCATGAGAATCACTTGAACCCGGGAGGCAGAGGTTGCAGTGAGCTGAGATTGCGCCACTGCACTCCAGCCTGGGTGACAGAGCAAGACTCGGTCTCCACAAAAAAAGAGAAGGGAATATCGCTTTTGGATACACTTTAAGTTGCAAGGAACTACTGAAGAAGGAACCCTGGGATGCGTGGATCAGGCAGCAACAGCTGCAGTAACTTTGAATCCCAACCCAGTGCTTATCTCTGTTGCTCTGGCTTATTGTTCTCGGAAAGTTAAACCTGTGAGCAGATAGAAAACTGAAGAGATAACTTCCTACCTCTCCCGGCTGTGGAAGGAATGAAGGTGGGAAATCAGACACCTGTTTAAAAACAAAAAAGGCCAAGTGTGGTGGCATTTGCCTGTAATCCCAGATGCTTGGGAGGCTAAGGCAGGACAATTACTGAACCCAGGAGTTCAAGACCCTGTCTCAAAAAAAAAATGTTTTGTAAGAAAAAAAAAAAAAGGTGGCTTACACCTGTAATCCCAGCACTTTGGGAGGCCGAGGTGGGTGGATTGCTTGAGCTAAGGAGTTTGAGACTAGCCTGGGCAACATGGCAAAAACCTTGTCTCCACAAAAAATACAAAAATTAGCCAAGCATGGTGGTGCATGCCTGCAGTCCCAGCTACTTAGGAGGCTGAGGTGGGAGGATCACTTGAGCCTGGGAAGTGGAGATTGCAGTGAGCCAAGATCATGTCACTGCACTCCAACCTGGGTGACAGAGTGAGACCCTGTCTCCACACAAAACAAAATAAAACAAACCTGTCATCATGAAACGTCAAGATCCGTCAGTGAATGCCGCTCATTGCAAGTCAGAACTTTCTCAGTCACTCAACATCCATTACTGAGCACAGTAGAGAGGGAGGAAGGGTTGGTGGGTTGAAAGGGAAAGAAAGAGTTGAGGGCACTCAGCTAGAGGTCAACTGAGACAGAATCATTTCCACTCTTTTTGCTGCTATACAATTGTGTGTTGACCTCCTTACTTTGAGGGTGGGAGGGTGATGGTCTTTGTCAAGGCAGGGCAGGGAAAGCCCAGGCTCACAGCCCCCTTGGCCTCCCACCCCTTGGTCTCCTCACCGGGGCAGGCTCAGCCCCTCACAGTCTCCAGGGCCAGTGGCCTGGACTGACAGGCCATGTATACAAGCCCTGGAGAATTTCCCATTCTGTAAGTTGTTGGTGAGGGTGACTCCAGGGAAGAGACCCTGTCTGGATGAAAGCTTCCCAGCAGAGCCTGAAGAACTCCTTCAGCTCCTTCCCATCTGCTCAGACCTCTCACCCAGACAGTTGCCATCTCTGGCTCTTCGTACTGGCAGTGCCCAATGAGAAAATAACAGAAGTTGGCCCAGCACAGTGGCTTACGCCTGTAATCTCAGCACTTTGGGAGGCTGAGGCAGGTGGAGTGCTTGAGGCCAGGAGTTCAAGACCAGCCTGGCTAACATGGTGAAACCTCATCTCTACTAAAATTACAAAAATTAGCTGGGCATGGTGGCGCATGCCTGTGAGCCCAGCTACTCAGGAGGCTGAGGCACAGAATAGCTTGAACCCAGGAGGCAGAGGTTGCAATGAGCCAAGATTATGCTACTGCACTCCAGCCTGGGCGACAGAGCAAGACTCTGTCTCAAAAAGAAAGAAATAAAGAAAATAACCGAGCTTTAGGAATAAGATGAAGATGGCCAGGCACAGTGGCTCACACCTGTAATCCCAGCACTTTGGGAGGCCGAGGCAGGAGAATCACTTGAACCTGGGAGGTGGAGGTTGCGGCGAGCCAAGATCACACCAATGCACTCCAGCCTGGGCAACAGGAGCGAAACTCCGTCTCAAAAAACAAACAAACAAACAAAAAAAGGAATAAGATGAAGACGTAACCTCAGGCCCTAGCATCACCCAGGATCCCTGCATTAGTAGATCCTGCCTTAGTGCAAATGGTTTAGGGGGCCCTTTGACCTCTCTGCCCTTCCTGTTCCAGCCAGTCAGCTTCTGTTCTTCGCTCCGTGTTAACCATTACCTCAATATTGCTCTGCCTGGCCCCCACCTCCATCTATTTCTTCTGAGCTGAAAACCAAGTCAGAAAGTGAAATATCAACTTATATTTATATCATGCTTTACAATTGACTGACTTCTTTCAGCTAATGTTCTCAATATGCCTCATTTTGTCATGTGAAGAAGGTATGATTTCATTTTAGAGCAGGGAAAATAAAGTTCAGAGAGATCAAGCAACCTGCCCATGATCGCACAGCTGGTTGACGGAGGTTTCACAACTAGACCACTGCCCCCCTACTATCCAACAAGATCAGAGGCTTACAAATTTTAGCTGCAATTAGAATCACCTGGAGAGCTTTAACAAGCTGATACCTGGGTCCCATCCTGAGATTCTCATTTAATTGGTCTGGGGTGAATTTGGACACTGAGAGTTTTTTAAAGCTGCCCAGGTGATTCTAATGTTCAGCCAGGGCCAAGAACCACTACTAAGCATGGCGCCTCCAAGACGGTCCAGACCTTTCATGGGAAACTTTCATACCTAAGCTCTTCAGGAATCAAAGGAATGTTGGATGGTGAGTTTCCTTGCGTGTGTGTGTGTGTGTGTGTGTGTGTGTGTGTGTCCTTTATATTTATTTATTTTTTGAGATGGAGTTTCACTCTTGTTGCCTATGCTGGAGTGCAACTGCACGGTTCTGGCTCACTGCAACCTCCACCTCCCGGTTTCAAGCTGTCCTCCTGCCTCCTGAGTAGCTGGGATTACAGGCACCCGCCACCATGCCAGGCTAATTTTTATTTATTTTATTTAATTAATTTATTTATTTATTTTGAGACAGAGTCTTGCTCTGTTGCCAGGCGCCAGGCTGGAGTGCAGTGGCGCGATCTCAGCTCACTGCAACCTCTGCCTCCCAGGTTCAAGCAATGCTCCTTCCTCAGTCTCCCAAGCAGCTGGGACTACAGGCGCACGCCACCATGCCCAACTAATTTTTGTATTTTTTAGTAGAGATGGGGTTTCATCATATTGGCCAGGATGGTCTCCATCTCCTGACCTCGTGATCTGCCCACCTCGGCCTCCCAAAGTGCTGAGATTACAGGCGTGAGCCACCGTGCCCAGCCAGCCACCTTATTTTTAACTGCCCGGTCTCCACAATATGGCAGGACCCTCATTTATTTAACCAGTTGCTTGCCTGTTAACAGGTTTTTGAATTTCTTGTTTGTTTTCAAGCAGTAGGGATGTCCTTATAAATGGCATTATTCGCGTGTGCAAGTATTCTCTGGGATCGATTTCTAGAATGGTAGCTGTGGGTCAGAAGATGAGCATCTTGAACATTTGAATGAACATTGTCCTCCTTTGGACTTGGTCATGGTGCTCTTCCCTCCTGGAAACTTCTCTTTCTCAGCTGCACTGTAACTCCTGGAGCACAGGGGAGGGAACTATGGCCTTTTCCATTCTAAGGCAGAAATGAGCTGTCCAGGCAAACTTCAAGAAATTCTGCCAGGGGTGCCCTTTCTTGCCAGAGATGGATGGAGGAGGTAAGAGTGAAAACACAAAATTTGACAGATAAGAACATTGAGCTTTGGGCAACATTCTGTGTGGTGAGTGGCTAGTCCCCTGCCCACACTGTAGGTGTGAATATCTCGGGTATCTCGATGTTGTCAGCTGAGAGGACCTGATTGTTAGCTGAGCGTCTGGGGAGGATGAAATGCACAGGCTTCATCCTTCACACATAGAGAGAGCAAAGCTTTTCTGGGAGAATGAAGTGATGGGTGTTTACATCGTTGGCAAAATTACCAACCATGCATTGCAATTCTCAGTCTCTGCAAAAAGAAAATAATGAGCCTGTGTGTTCTCAGGCTTGATTAAACAGTAATTAGGCTTCAAAAGCTTGCTAAATGCCTCTCTTTAAAAACCACCTAGCTAGGCAATTTTTCTTTCACATTTAATAGCAACTATTCTTGTATTCTTTCTTGTCAAAAGTGGCCATAATTGTGGGGGTGTGATGAGACAAGCACCCACGGAGGCTGCTGGTGGGAGAGGGAAGTGATGCAGTCTTTCAGCAGAGTGATTGATGATCTGTCCTGAAAGCCTTCAAAACCTGCCTGCCCTTTGGTTCCATAGTTTTCACTACCAGGAATCTATTCTAAGGCAACAAACAGACCCAGAGACAAAGAGTGATGTACAAAGATATTTATCATAACTTTGTTTATAGTATAAAAATATTTGAATCACCGTAAGCAGTGACTCTTAATGATGGATGATGTTGTACTAAAAGTAAGTGCTAGGTACAGGGATGGATGAGTTTTAGAATTAACTGGAATTTCATTAAACACATGTATGCACACACATATACACACACAAACACACACATACACAGAACAGCTGGGTGGACTAGCTGCAGTGTGAGCATCTCTATTTTTTT
>CAUYLG010030888.1:0-59489 GCA_963573385.1 Cacajao melanocephalus
AATGACAGACTGGACAAGGAAAATGTGGCACATATATACCATGGAATACTCTGCAGCCATAAAAAAGGATGAGTTCATGTCCTTTGCAGGGACATGGATGAATCTGGAAACCATCATTCTCAGCAAACTGACACAAGAACAGAAAATCAAACACTGCATGTTCTTACTCATAGGCAGGTGTTGAACAATGAGAACACATGGACACAGGGAGGGGAGCATCACACACTGGGGTCTGTTTAGGGGGGCAAGGGAGGGACAGTGGGGGTGGGGTGGGGAGGTTGGGGAGGAATAACATGGGGAGAAATATCAGATGTAGGTGTGGAAATGGAGGCAGCAAACCATATTGCCATGTGTGTACCTATGCAACAATCCTGCATGATCTGCACATGTACCCCAGAACCTAAAGTACATTTATATATGTGTGTATATATATATATATATATATGCAGTTTGTGATCCTAAAATGGAATGCAGAATGTGGCAAAATAGTCAGTTTATTATATTTATATGAAAGAATCTCCTGGGAGAGAGTAAGAGAATAAGGTGCTGACATACAAAATGTGGAAATGAGTAGTATCTGTAAAACTAAAGTTTAAAAGAAAGAGAGAACAAGGAAGAGTTACTTTATGGTAGAGAGACCTGAAAAACATTAACTCAGGTTAGATGATCACGTTGTAAGTGATAAATCATATTAGTCATATCATATAAATCACCACTGATATGATGTGACTCAAATACCAATTTACCTCTATGGTCTACTTCCAAAAATGTACTAGCCCAATTTGATCATATGAAAAATATCAAACAAATATCAATAGGTTGGTTTGTCTACAAACTACCTGCCATAAAAAAAATAATAAACCATCAAGGTCATCAAAAAAAGGATAGTCTGAGATACTGTCACATCTAGAAGGAACTCAAGGAGACAGGACCACTAAAAGCAATATATAACCTGGATGGGATTCTAGAACCAAAACAAAAATTATTTAAAAAAAAATCTTAGGAACTCTGATAAAGCATGGACTTTAGTTAATAACGACATGCTAACATGGATCCATTAATTGTGAAGAGTATCAATGTAAAGTGTTAATAATAAAGGACACTGTGTGTGCAGTATATGGAAATTCTGTATTATATTTGCAATAATTATGTGCTATATTTTAAATTCTAAAACAACACATTTATTAAAACCTACATATAACAATAAAGCAAAAGAAAAACACTTCTAAGTTTGTGCCTTTATTTACCAGATCAATAAATGCAGTGTGATTGGCAGGTTGTATTCCAATCTAACATTTGAGGATATGAATTGTAGTCAAAGGAGTTTAAATTTTAGACCTTCTACCTCCCATTTGTCCCATAAGTAAGATGCCTGTATAGCTTTCTGAATTCTGAGTTAGTATTCTTTTTTAAGAACCTCTCATTGCACTAAGAGTTTCAACTGAAGGATAAGCATAGGGCACATTTGGATTGACCCATAAGCCAGAAGGCATTTTGCCCAGGAAACTCTCTGTGGAGAAATTGTTATGAAGAAGATATGCAGGAAAAAAAGGAGTCCTCTAATCCTATTTTTTAAGGGTTACATTTTCCATTTAGTTCATCTCTAATGCAGATTTGAACTCTTAATTAAATTCATTAGATAAAATGTTTGCTCAGCTGTACAGGCTGATCCAAAGTTATAAATGTGCCTCAGAGCATAGCTTTTGATTTATGAGAAAAAATGTGTTGAAAGCATTTTTTAAATAAAATTAAATTGCAAGCTGTAGCATTTTAACAGTGTCCATATACTCCAGTTAATAGAGTTTAAAATCAATGAACAGAATTTAAGATCAATGAAGCCAATTATATCATTTGGAAAAAAGTTTGTTTTGTATTATTTTGTTTACTGGATGTAATATGAATATGTTTTTCAATTTTTATTAAAACAGAAAGAGAATTTTGTTGGAATTACTAAAAATCACATGCAGTAACATCATTTAAATATTTTATCAAAATTATTTTACACAAATTATAAAGTGATTTAAGGGATTATAGAAAATTCCTGAGGTCATTTACTGAGGAGAGTGATCATTTTATAAAATTTTAAGCAATATTTGTGGAATATAGACTTTTCAAAAAAACTTCAATAGGTTTTGGGGGAACAGGTGCTGTTTGGTTACATAAATAAGTTCTTTTTTTTTTTTGAGATAGAGTCTTGCTCTGTTGCAGAGACCGGAGTGCAGTGGCGCAATCTCGATTCATTGCAACCTCTGCCTACTGAGTTCAAGCAATTCTCTTGCCTCAGCCTCCCGAGTAGCTGGGACTACAGGCAAGCGCCACCATGCCCTGCTAACTTTTTGTATATTTAGTAGAAGCAGGGTTTCACCATGCTGGCCAGGCTGGTCTCAAACTCCTGACCTCGTGATCTGCCCACTTTGATCTCCCAAAGTGCTGGGATTACAGGTGTGAGCCACCGCGCCTGGCCAGTAAGTTCTTTAGTGACTATTGGTGAGATTTTGGTGCACCCATCACCTTGGCAGTGTACACTGTACGCAATCTGTAGCCTTTTATCCCTCACCGCGGTCCCACCCTTTCCCTCAAGTTCTGAAAGTCAACTGTTTAATTCTCATGTTTTTGAATCGTCAGAGCTTAGCTCCCACTTATGAGTGAGAGAATACAATGTTTTGTTTTCCATTCCTGGATCACTTCACTTAAGATAATGGTCTCCGATTCCATCCAGGTTGCTACCAATACCATTATTTCATCCTAAAGTTTTTTGTTGTTGTTTTGAGAGAGAATCTGTCTGTCACCCAGGCTGGAATGCACAGGTGCAAATTCGGCTCGCTGTAACCTTGGCATCTCAGGTTCCAGAGACTCTTGTGCCTCAGCCTCCTGAGTAGCTTGAATAACAGGCATGAACCCACAATACCCAGCTAATTTTTAAAATTTTACTAGGGACGGGTTTTGCCACGTTGGCCAGGCTGGTCTCTAACTCCTTACCTCAAGAGATCTGCCCTCCTTGACCACCCAAAGTGCTGGGATTACAGTCATCAGTCACTACTACCGGCCACATCTAAAGCATTTCTGTTTTGCTGTGTTTAAATACATCGGTAATGGAGAAACAAGTCTCAATGAGTTAATTGCTGGATGGAAAATACAGATTTTGAGCAATTTCAGCTGAATCAAAATATTCATTTTATACTTTTATTCAAACTAGAGAAAGTTATTTTCAAATTCTGTTTTCAATCTTTCATCAATAGTTCTAACAATTAATACTGTAAAATTATTTTATTTAAATTATATTTTGATGAAATAAATTGATTCCAGATCCACAGTTTTTCATTGTGTAAATTCTTTTCAGGGAAATCAAAATTGAAAGCAGTATATTAAATTGGAAAGTTTCTGGTAATAGCTTTCCTCAATGTGCAACTTCAAGATCATTATCTATTTTAATGATAATTGTAATTCAATTATGAAATATCATACAATAATATGTGAAAACTCTTGTTCCAATATTTTAATTTTGCCCTTAGTTTTCTCTACCATTGAAAAGAATGATGTACTCCTTCCAGGAGTTGGTGTATTGAAGTTATTTAAAATAAAAATTAGTAAACATCATCTAAAAATAATGGAATCAAACTAGTTTCTTAGCTTGCTGCAACACAGTTTAAATGTTTTCAGCCGAATGTTCCCTTTTTGAAAATCATACTTCCGCATGAAATGGAAATTTATTTAATGAGTTTCAGTATTTACATATAAAAATAATAGTCTGAAATGGAACATATTAACTAAGCAAGAAACAATCATTTGTCATATAAAATATTTAAATACTGAAAAAGTGATATGCATAAAAATATACTTAAAAGCATTTAATAACATTTTTCAAATCTATATTTTAATCTTTTAAAAATTAATCTCAACATATAGAACATTTTAAAAACAATCATTATTACAGATATTTGAGAGGTGATAGTTTTAGTTTTGTTTAAATCTTCTGTAAACTCAGTCATTTTTGTCTATGTCATCTATCAATTATTTAATGAGAAATGTTAAAATCTCTAAATACTATTAGGAATTTATTTTCTCAGTTTTTAGATATTTTATTATATCAAATACTTATTTTGAAGCCAACTTATGAGGTACTTATACAAATTGGTAATTACGATATCTCCCTTTTGCTATCCATAACTTTTTAATGTAACTTTATAGTGCTTTCCTACTGTGAATTAGCTGTACGTCTTTATCTGTCCAATGGCAAGTTAGAAAAAGTGATGCAAGTTGCCTTAAAAATCACGTATGTGTGTAGGCCAGCAACCACTCTTGCATTTGAGACATTGCCATGAAATTATTCTTAGGCTGTATGCTAGAAAAAGAAAAACGCATTAAGTAAATTTAAATCATTTCAGTTGCCCCCAGAGAACAGCTCTCTTAGATAAACAGATATCCAGCCAACTACACATATATGAATGAGATCACCAAAAACCAGATAGACTATCCATTTGACCCCTAGGTTCATAAACTAAATAAACGCTAAATGGTTTTAAGCACTGAATTTTAAGATGTCTTATTGGCCAGAATTTTTATGAAAACGGATAATGAATACAAATTTTGGCCTCTATGACATACCATAAACAAAACTTAAACTGAAATGGATTATAGACTTGAACATGTATTGTAAGGCTATTAATTTTCTAGAGGAAAATATGAAAAGGTGCTATCATAATTTGAGGTAAGGACAATGTATTAAAAATGCATCCAAAAAATTATAGTTATAAAGGAAAAGATTAACTGGACTTCATCAAAACTAAGAATTTATATTCATTAAACACACCATTTTAAGAGTAAAATCACAAGTTACGGGTGACAGAAAATGCTTGTAATACATAGAGAAAAAAACTTTGGTATATGCTCCGTTACTATATATTACTGCAAATGTAAGTGACATAGTTTGTGATTTTACTGAGCTATTTCCAATAAGGGGAAAATAAATAGGCTAGTAAATAAAGATGACAGCATAAAAGGAGTGCTAAGAACTAAATTAATTTAATATTATGATAGAAAATAATAGAGATTTGTAGTGATTTTACTTGAACCAAATATATGAAGGAGGAAGCTATACAAGAAAAAAATAAAGGTTGAGGAAAAACACTTATGAAGACAGAAAATTTAAGATCTGAGAAAGATATACCCAGAGAAAAACTGAACCATAAACAAACTGTTTGTCTACATGGATACTATTATATTTTGTCTCATCATGCTTTGGAAATAATAGATGAAGAAGAAAAAAATATCAAGAAGAAAAATATGGCAATCAATAATTTTGTGATTACTCATATCTCCTTTTTTGTAAGGCTGAACATGTGTTGATTTCAACAGCATTTTTTATGTTATACATTAAAAAAATAGGTGCTAAAATATTGCCAGATTATAATGGCTTATTTTCCTTATTTTTTTCTTAATGTTATAATTTCTTTTTGTTAAAAATATGTACGCATGAATTAATAAGTACAATTTCCTAAAAAAATTTTTTTATCAGTCATGATAAGGTCTTCTTGAAATTAGGCCAATAGACTGTCAAATTAAAATATAACACAATAGATGGCTGGTAAGTAATATTAGATTATTTTTATACGGCAGCTTTGGCTTTATAAAATATATCAATGTTTAGATACTATACAACACTATTTCACAAGCATGTGGGCTAACAATACATCAGATATGTTACTGAATGCTATTGAATGATAGTCCAGTAAAGAAAAATATTTCTGTCTATAGGATAACTAAGGAATAAATATTGAAAAACAATGTGACTAACCATACTCCAAGGAAACCATGCAGGCTCAAATTTACACTTCCAGTCCCAGGAATATTTTCTATAAATTCAACTTTGTGACTGTGACTCAGAGAAGAGTTTATATATAAGCTTAGCAACATAATAAATACAGCTAATTCTCCAAGTGCATGTTGAAAAGTAGATATGATGATACAATATTGGGTAAATCTCCATAGTTTAATTCTAGAGCAATGCTGCGACCAGCAGAAAGGGGTTCTATATAGACCACTCCTCGCACATAGCATCACCTGATTCTGTCCAGTGACCATAGCTGACTTGATTAATGTCTCTGAAACAGGAATCTCTTGGAATAGAATCATAGGAAGGAACCTTAGAGTTAAAATTTGGAATAAGGCAGAAAAGCAAGAAACAACACAAGGTAACTTAAAATAGAATTAGGGTTGTGTTAAGGCAGATCCAAGCCTCAGACCACTGGGAAGCCCTGCTGCAAAACTGAAATAAACTGGGGTATATAAGTGGAGTTTCAAAAGGAGTTAGTTTTAATGTGTCCATATAAAACAATTTCATCAGTAAAATAGAATTTATATTTAAAAGGGCAGTGGGTCAAAGGTAAGAAAAAGGAGATTCTACAATGAAAAATACAGATAGCTTTAATTATGTGAAAATAAAAATTTTCACTTATGAAAATGACGAAGATTAAGATAACAAAATGTTAATTTATAATGCTGGAGTGGCTAGAGGGGTTTGGACATTTTAATATATGCCTGGTGTAACACCACAAATGATCTAGTACACAATTTGGAACTAAGAATATTTATTTTATAAACTTAGACACAGAAACAAAAGAAAATGTGACTTCATTTTATATTGAGGGAAATGCTTATTTACAATCATATATCCACTACTTTTTAAATATATGAAGTCTTTGACAGATTATTCTCTAGCCAAGAGAAAATGTCTGTATCTTTCATTTCTTCAAAGTTCTGTTCAATAGTTACAGCCTCAATTTAACACTTAGTACTTACATCCTTGACCTCCCAAGCTAAATAAGATATCATCTGAAACATTCCTAGTCATTTTCTTTTCAATTACTCATATATTTCTTCATGGTTATTACTAACTTAAATAATTATTATTTATTATTAATTTAGTCATTAGTTTGCTTTTATTCATGTTATTTGTTTCTACTACCAGAAGGCAAATACCTCTATCAAATTTTACTGCTTAAGTAAATTAGAATTTGTTTCTGCTCTTTGCAACTAAGAAAACCAATGACCTGGTTTACGTAGACATTCAAAGTTGTGTGTAACTTGATTTTAAGTTACTATTATTGATCTCACTAACGAATATGTCACTATTGTGAAAAGCGTATTAAGTAGCTCACAAAATCAAGTGAAGAGATCTAAAAAACTAAGTAGTAGTGTTCTAGTGGGAAAGGAAGATGTAAGACACATTGAACTATTTGGATAGGACAACTAAATCTGATACAATTTCAAGTCAACGCTTTTCACTATCTAGAAACAAATTCAGTGAGAATTTGTCTACAGAACTAGATGCCTGATACAATTCCAAGTCAACACTTTTTTCACTACCTAGAGACAAATTCAGTGAAAGCTCTTCTACATAACCAGATGCAGATTCATCTGTCACTTTTTATCTCTAACTCACTCTAAACATATGTATCTGTGACTTTTTCAAGATTAAACATCCTGGACAGAAACAAGTGATTAGTTGCAATCAAGTTATATGCCATGAGCGATCTGTCAAGGCATCCAAAAAGGGTTATCTGTTTTCCTTTTGATTAATGATATTGTTGGTTTATAAAAATATTGTTTTCTGTTTATATTTTTTTCTTTTGGTTTTTCCACCTTCTTTAATGTAATTTTTATTTGTCAACTTTAAGTTCATTTTGCTTTTCTGCTATGACCATTGTTTTATTATTTTAGTTATTGCTTGACAGTGTATTTGCATATCTTTACGTTTTTAGTCTACTTTCTAGTAATAGCATATCAACTTATTTTATATGTATATATACATATATATCTTATAATTACATAGTTCCAGTTCTCCTCTACTGACCTGTATACTATAAATTTTATACATTTTATTTATATATGCTAAAATAATCACTTTTTCTTCATTTCAATGATAATCTGTTAAAGATATTTGAATAATAAAAAATATAACTACATAAACTTATTATTTATAGTGCTTTTATTCCAACTATATTTGTGTCAGATAATTTTCCTTCTGCTTAAGGGACTTTTAAATTTTTTTCTGTTATAGTTCCACTGGTGATGACAACTTTCAACTTTTATATGTTTGAAAAGGTTTTTTTTTAATTATATCTTCACTTTTGGAAGATATTTTCCTGGGTATATAATTTTCAGTGGACAGGTTTTTAAAAGTTTCTTTCTAAAATTTAAAGATTATGCTTTATTGTCTTCTTACTTGTATTGTTTATGATGAGAAATCTGGCTCTCATAAAATGTTCCTCTGTTCTGAACGTAGCTCCACTCTTCCTCTGATTACTTTTAAGACTTTTTACTTTATCACCGATTGTGAGCAATTTGATTACACTGTACTTTTTTATTTTTCTTATATTTCTTACACATTACATTTATTGTGCTTTTTTGATCTCAGAGTTTAACATTTATATGAAATTAGGAAAAATTAGGAAAAAATTCAGAGCATGATTTTTCCAATAAGCATTTCTGTGCCCCATCTTGGTTTGACTATTTTAACTACAGACATTTTAGGCTGCTTTAAGAGTATTAATGCACAGTAGAAATATGTAATTTTTAAAAAGCCTTTTTATACTTTTTTAAAATGAGCTTTTTAAAGGTATAATTGACAAATAAAACTTTTATATATTTATTACATACAACATGATGTTTTGCTATGTGCATACATTGTTAAATAATTAAATGAATAAACTTATCTATCACTTCATATACTTAGGATTTTTGTAGTAAACAAACTTTAATCTATAAGCAATTTTAACCATTCAATACAATATTATTAACTATAGTCACTAGGCTATGTAATGTATTTTCAGAACTGATACATCCTAAGCTATCATGCTCTACAAGAAATATTTTGTACCCTTTAACCAACTTCCCTCCATTCCTAAATATTTTTATGCTATTGTAATGGGATTATTTTCTTAATTTGGGGGAATAGCTTACCGTTAATGTGTAAAAACACTACTGAGTTTTGATGTTGATTTTGTAGCCTGCCACTTAACTGAATTTGCTTATTAGTTCTAACATATTTTTTTTGGAAGGAGCCTTTAGGGTTTTCTATAATAAAATGATGTCATCTGCCAACAGAGACAATTTTACTTCTTCCTTTCTGATTTGGATGTCCTTTATTTCTTTGTATTGCTTAAGTGCTCTGGCTAGGACATCCACTACTACCTTAAATTGAAATGATAAGAGTGGGCATCCTTGTCTTCTTTCTGATCTTAGAGAAAAAGCTTTCATATTTTCACCATTTAACTGTATATTTGTTATAGATGGTCTTTATTATAAGGTACCAATCATTTATGTCTAATGATATAGATGATTACCATCTATATCTGATATAGATAGTTTATGGTTTGGTTGTGTCTCCACCCAAATTTCATCTTGAATAGTAGTTGTCATAATCCTCACGTGTGGTGGGTGGGACCAGTGAGAAGTAAGTGAATCATGGGGGTGGTTTCCCCTATGCTCTTCTCCTGACAGTGAGTAAACTCTCACTAGATCTGAAGGTTTTGTAAGGGGCTTTCCTCCCACTTCACTCTGCACTTCTCCTTGCTGCCGCCATGTGAAGACGGACGTGTTTGCTTCCCCTTCCACCATGACTGTAAGTTTCTGATGCCTCCCCAGCCATTCTGAAGTCAATTAAACATCTTTCCTTTATAGATTACCCAATCCTAGGTATATCCTTATTAGCAGTATAAGAGTGGATGGACTAATACAATTTTAAAGAGTTTTTATCAGGAAAATGTTAGCAGCGAAAAGTATCCAAGTTACTGGTGGCAATTCCATACAGGTCTGCAGCAAACTCAATTTTGGGGCTTCTCAGAGGAAAGAATTAGACTGGGAGGCATAAGGCAGAAAAGGAGACTGAGGCAAGTTACAGAGCAGGAGTGGAAGTTTACTTAAAAAGGCTGTAGAACAAGAGAAAAAGAAAAGTGCACTTGGAAGAAATCCAAGTGGGTGACTTGAAGGACCAGTGTAGTGTTAAACTTTGATCCTCGGACTTTACAGGCTAGCATACTTCCAGGAAATTTTGTCCCTTTTTTCCATGATTCTTCCCTCTATAGGGACTTGAGGGGGCTTTCTGTATGCACAGTGCCCTCCTTACCTTTGGGAAGCAACCAGTGCAGTGTGTTTAGAAAGTTGTATGCGTGCCCATTTGAGTCTTTCTGCCCTTTTCCTGTGCTGAGCCCCCGGAAGGTCATACTCCACCACCTTGTCTTTTAATGTGCATGTCAGGTTCTCTTTCCCTGATATTTCATTGGAAGCCCTTTTTGCTTCTCTCTGGCACCTGCATACAATTAACACTTTAATGTTAATGGCTGTAAACCATTAGAATTTTTCTCCCTGGTGCAGGCTGCCAAATTATCATTTTTAGAGAGGCAATGTGATAATTGCCTCACTTGACATTCTTGCTGCAGGAAGGGGAGAGCCCTCTCTTGCCCTACTCATGCCTGTCAAACTGCTTGTAACAAAAAATTGTTAAAGTTTATCAAATGCTCTCTCTGCAGATATTGAGATGATAATATGCTTTTGATTCTTCATTCTGTTGTAGTATATTATATCAATTGATTAAAAGAAAAATAGGGAGCAACACCATGGTATTAGGGAATTTCAATGCCCTACTTTCCACACTACATAGTTCATCCAGACAGGAAATCAATAAAGGATCAATGGATTGAACATTATAGACCACATGGACTTAGCAGATGTGTAGAATATCACATCTAACAGCAGCAAGATACATATTCTTTTAAAGAACACACAAAACATTCATCAGGGTAGATCATATATTAGGTCACTAAACAAACCTTCACAAATCAAAGAAGGTTGAAATAATAGGTATCCTTTCTGATACCAGTGGTACAAAATTAGAAATCAATAACAAAAAGAAAATTCAGTGATTAATATGTGGAAATTAACTAACACATTCCTAGACAACCAATGAGTTAAAAGATAAATAAAAGGAAAATTTAAATATGTTGAGACCAGTGAAATTGGAAAACAACCTATAAAACTTATAAGATCTATCAAAAGCAATTTTAAGAGGAAAATTTATAGCAATTAACCCCAACATCAAGGGAAAAAAAATCTCAAAAAAACCTTACATTACACCTCAAAGAACTAAAAAGAGAACAATCTAAGATAAATGTCAGCAATACTAAGACAGAAAAGAAATAAAACTGATACTAGTAAAACAGTACCAAAGATCAATGAAAATGAGTATTTTTTCAAAAGGTAAACTATATTGTTAATATTTAGCTAGACTAAGAAAATGAAAATATTGAAATAATAAAATTGTAATTGAAACAGATGTTACAACCGATACCACAGAAATACAAAGCCTCATAAAAGACTACTGTGTTTCATTTCAGATAACAGATATGTGCAATTATTACCATAATGAATTTATGAAAAATTTTATCTACTCAACAAGAAGTCATGTATCCTTTAGCTATCAATCCCTATCTCCTATTTCCCACTCCAGCTCTTAGCAACAATTACTCTATGTTCTTCTCTACATGTTTGGCAATACTGGACATTTAATACAAATAGACACATTTAATATGTATTATTACCGGTTTTTTTCTCTTAGTGTAACATTTTCAATGCTCATTCATGGTATGGCATGTATCAGTATTTCATTCGTTTTTATGATACGATACTATTCTATTTATAGGTATGCCATATATCATTAGTTAATGGACATTTAAGTGTTTTTCACCTCATGGCTATTATGAAATGTTTTAAGCACTTATGCACAAGTTTTTATTTCTCTTAAGTTTTTATTTTGGAGAATAGTGGAATTGCAGGTTAATTAGTTACAATGTTTATTTATTTGAAGAACTTCCAGACTGTTTTCCAAAGTGGCTGAATTATTTTAAATGTTCACCAAATTATAAATATTTCCATGTGTTGACATTCTCATCAACAATGTTGTCTGTTTTTTGATTATAGATATTCTAGTGAGTGCAGTGTTTTATCACTCCTTAATGACAAATGATGTTGAATGCTTATTCATGTGCTTTCCAGCTATTCCTATACCTTCTTGGAAGAAATGTCTACTCAACTGTTCCATGTATTTTAATTGGATCATTTGTCTTTTTATAGTTGAATTGTAAATATTTTTATATATGAATGATATTAGCTCATTACTGGATATGATTCAAAAAGATTTTTGTGTATTCTGAGTCATCTTCTCACTCTCTTTAGAGTGTCATTTGAAGTAGAAGTGTTTAACTTAGATGAAATTCAATTTATCATACATTTTCATATTGTTGTTAATGCTTTTGGTGTCATATCTAAGATTCCAATACCAAGTCGAAGGTGGTAAACATGTATTTCTTTTTTCAAGATGGAGTCTTGTTCTATCACCCAGGCTGGAGAGCAATGGCTCTCCTGCCTCAGCCTACCAAGTAGCTGGGATTACAGGCACGCGACACCACACCTGGCTAATTTTTTTGTATTTTTAGTAGAGCTGGGGTTCCACCATGTTGGCCAGGCTGGTCTCAAACTCCTGACCTTGTGATCCACCCACCTCGGCCTCCCAAAGTGCTGGGATTACAGGTATGAGCTATCGTGTCCAGCCATAAACATGTATATCTAATATTTCCTTCTAAAAATTATATACATTTAAATCTTAAGCAATACAAGGGTTAGTCATCAAACCCCAATGCAGTTGAAAATTTAGGTATAACTTTTGACTTTCCCAAAACTTAACGAGCAATAGCTTACTGTTGACCAGAAGCCCAACCCATAGTCAATTAACACGTATTTTGTATGTCACGTGTATTACATGCTGTATTCTTACAATGAAGTAAGCAAGATAAGAAAAATGTTGCTAAGAAAATCATAAGGAAGATAAAACATTTTTACTACCCATTAAGTGGAAGTAGATTATCATAAAGATCTTTATCCTTGTCATCTTAACATTGAGTAGATTGAGGAGGAAAAAAATGGGGTTGGTCTTACAGTCTCAGGAATAACAGAGGCAGAAGAGACTCCACATATAAGTGAACACACGCAGTTACAACTCATGATACTCAAAGGTCAACAGTTTTCAGTTTTTAAGTTTTTTCTTTATTATATTTTGAATTAATTTTTCTATATAGTGTGAGGTAAGGATTAAAATCTAGCTCTTCTGTTATCTCAGCATTATTTGCTCTGCAAATGGTCTTAGCACCCTTGTCAAATGTTAGTTGGCCATAAACAAACAGTTAATTCTGAACTCTAATTCAATTTATTTCATCTATAATCTGTCCACATGCCACTGCAGTACTGTCTTGATTATTGTTGCTTTGTACTATGTTTTGAAAACAAAGAATGTGGGTCTTCCTACTTGTTCTTTTTCAAGATTGTTTTGGCTGTTTGGGGTTCTTTGCAAATGTGTAAGAATTTCAGAATCAACTTGTTAATATTTATGGAAGAGTCAACTGGCATTTAATAATAATTGTATTGAATCTGTAGATCAATTTGGAGGAATATTGACATCAATGAAATATTTACCCTTTCAATTCATAAAAATTGGATGATTTTCTGTTTTTATTTTTTAAAAATTATTTCAGTTATGGCTTGTATTAGTTTGGTGCAAAAGTAATTATAGTTTTTGCTATTAAAAGTAGTGGCAAAAATCTCAATTACATTGTACCAACCTAATAATTTTCAGAGTATAAGTTTTGCACTCTTTTGTAAGTTCAGCTATACATATTTTATTTATTTTGCTACTATTGTAAATGGAATTGTTTTTCATTACATTTTCAGATTTTTAATTGAAAATTTATAGAAATACAATTGATTTTCCTGTATTTATCTTCTATTCTTCAAATTTCCTTGACTTGTTTGATCTCCAGTGTTGAGTGTCTCACATTCAGTCATTCCCATGACACTAGAAATTCCTCTCTCATTAACGGGATAGAAAATTCTCTAAACAGAGTGATTAGTTTTCAACACTGATTTAAATAAAAAAATAAATTGAAGGAACAACAGGTTTTCTATATTCCTAGGCAGAAGTTCTCTCTCGTTCAAATATATTCTTTAATAGAAAATTCAAATATTTTTAATAATATTACACTTTGTTATGTCATACATACCTACTGAAACTCCTCCCCTGCTTTTCCTCAAGCAGGGGCTAAATTTTATAAATTTTGTAAAGGAAATAACAACACTTTTGATATGCCAAACACTGTGTTAAGGATTTCCAATTATTAAATGAAATATTCAGTGAACTAGGTTGTATCATCTATTCTCATGGAAGATACAATATAAGACACAGAACATTTAAGCAAATTCTCTAAGTAACAGATCTGGTATGGAGTAGAAGTAGGTATTATGCATAGCCAAAGGATTCTGGAATCTGCTATTAATCACAACAGTAGATGCACTCAGGGAAAAGCAATTCTTTTTTCTAACAGTCCTGTGATGTATAAATATATGCGTCTTCCATTGCATTCTAATATCATTTCAAATTTAGAAACTTACATGATATTTTTTCAATATATCACTTTGTTTTTATTTCTCTTTATTAAACATCTCCCTGAAAGTTAAAAGTTCTTTTCATAGACAATAAAATTCTCAATTTATTTTTTTTCATAATGTCTCTAGTTTTAAGGACAAAATTTAATGTGAATCCAAAGGTTGATAAGGTTAATAAATATATGGAGATTTTGACAAAGTTATACTTATATCTGGCATTCACACACACACACACACACACACAAATATATAGAACTGCCATGCAAACACATAATACACAAAAAAAAGTCACTTAAAGTAAGGTCATCAATAGAACTTCTAAGATATTTACTACAATAAGAGAGATGCAATGTGTTTTAATTTCAGCTATTTTGTTTTAAAAAGATCATTTATTATAGTAAAATTACAAAAATCACAAAAAAACAATTACGACTCAATAAGCTTAAATTTAAAATATTTTATTATTAATATTCTTGAAATGTCTTCTTCAGATTCTTAGAACCATAAGCAATATCATCACTTTTCTTTCAAATAAACATTTTCTTACTAATTATGGCTTCAATACCTACTTAAAGTCTAGCTTAGATACTAGAATACTGGGATGACTACAAATAGCTCTTGTTCTGGAGAACTAATTTGTAGAGGATGAGAGTCAGGGTAGACAAGATGAGTTTTAGATGCAACTTTTGAGACTGAGATAAAAATGGCCTCATTTTATTTGCTACTCATCTATCAACTCAAATGAGTTGGAATTTAAGCAACAAGTTAACAACTAAATTTACTTTCTGATTCCCAAAAATAGAGAAAATGTAATCATAGTGTATATAACAAAAGCATGAAACCCAATTAAAATATATTACATCAGAAAAGTTGGTGCCAGAAATAGAATAGGTAGGAGAGATTTTCTATAGCATCGTTTCCTTCTTCTGCTATGAGTGATTTGTGGAATCAACAGCTTTCATTAATTAATCATCCATCATCAGTCTTACCATTCTAAGTTACATAGTGGTGCTGTTCCTCCTCCAAACCTTTGGCTCTCCAGGCTTATTTAATATAATAATTAATAATTATGGTGAGACATTTCAAGTATAAATTATTTGGTTTGAATAAAATAGCTTACTGTTTATTCACTATAAGAGCCATCCAGACATTAGCTCTTTTTCCTCACCTTGATACATTTTGGAAAACTTTAGATGTTCATAAATATGTATTCCATGGACTTACAAGGAAAATGAAGAGTGGTAAAGTCATAATAATTATTTCATGACTTTAAAAGTATAAGAGGAAACTTTACATAGGGGCAGATACCTAAACTAATAATTAAAAGCCATCTAGGCAAATAACTTCTGTAATAGAAGCAGAATTCTAATATGTATGCTACCCTCCATCCTTCAAATGCAAATATGGTGACATTCAGAACCTATATATCATTATTGAGGCCAGGACCTGAGACTTTTAATGCTGTATCTTACTCTAAAATGTGTTATCTAATTTGTATAGCATATCTCTGATTAATTTACTACAGTGCCCTTTTCTTCATTATCTTCTTCACAGCTTGTTCTGTCACTTTGAGTAGATTATAATAAATTGAGGATTTGTTATCACTTGTTTCCAATTTTATTGAACAACTACTCAAAATGTACTATTACTGCTTTTTTTTTCTGTTCTTAGAGCTATAGTTTAGATTCTGGGCACCAATGTTTTGTATTCTAATTATATTTTAACTTTCTATTTATATTTCCTGTGTTTAATTTTACTATTTAGTTTTTGACAGCGACAAGGAATGTATAAGGTATCCTCAGGAAGACTTCACTTCATCATTCAACTCCTCTATTATGGAAGTGTAATTATAAAGACTTCCTTTAAAGGAGTAATTAACCCAAGTGCATTTCAAGAAAGGATAACTTTCATAGCCCTCAAAATTCTTTCAAACCTAAGAAGTGTAAAATTTTAATTCCAGAGTTCTTACATTGGCTGTTGTTTCTACCTCACACCCTGTTTCCTGAGATTTTACAAATGACTGACTTGTTCTCATTGCCAAATATCCACATTTCAGAGTTCAGTTTTAACATCACCTCTGCAGAAAAACTTTTCTTGAACAACTTGTCTAAATGAGTACGAGTATCTTATTTCATTTGTATATGATTTGAAAATCTCTTCAATTCAAATGTATTTATGATATGCGTTTACATGCATACTATCTGCCTTCCATTGTTAGAAAGCAAATCTCCTTGAAGGCAGTGTCTTTATGGATTACTGCATCCCCAGTACCTAAAACAGGGCCTGGCACAGTCAGTGCTGGACATGCTTATGAATATGAGTGATAAAGCATTATACTTGTCTGTAATTTTGCAGCATGTTTACAGCCCTAATACCTACATTCAAAAATAACTAAGAATAGCTCTTTCCCTGAAAAGCTATCCGTACATTGGAGAGACACACATGAGCCACTATCAGTGACAGGCTACAATAGGGGCTTTTAGAGATTGTATATATATTACTTTAGGAACTTAGTGCAGTAAATTGTTCTGAACCGAGAGTCAAACAGGCTTCACAGGTTACCTTGCACTGAAGCTTATACAAGAAAAGAAACTGTGGGATGTTCAGGAGACATTTGAAGAAGCATTTCAGGGTGAGGTTATAGCAGAGACAGAAACAAAAAGATAAAATCATGGTGAGTAGAATTAAAAATATATTGTATTCTTGAAAAATCATTAGAGAATGGATGCATGTAACGTGCTTTCACCACAAAAATGATAATTATACGAGGTAATGCTTATGTTAGCAAGAATTAATCATTTCACAATGTACATGTTTCAAAAGATCTTATTGTACATGGGAAAATCATACAATTTCATGTCATTTTTTTTTAATAAAAGCATACAGATTTAAAACACACACACACACACACACACACACACACGAAAAAAACCAATGAGGATATTTGGCCCATCCAAAAATAGGAAGAGAGAATTTGGGGATGGGGAGCAATAAACATATGTTGTTTAGAAAAAAAAAAAAAAAAAACCATCATGTAGTCTTGAAGATTGCAGTATAAACAATTTTACCCAAAAAATCATATTTTCCATTTTGCATTGCTCTGTCAAACATTCTATTTTAGGGCTGTAGTCATGGCTTCAAACTGAAATTTATTTCAGTCATGATAGCAGTGATAAAGTCCACATTTCTATTTTTAAGTTTTAGCTTCTTTTCTTGTGTTATCTCATTTAATACAACATAAAAGTTGTTGATTTTATTTCTCTTACAGAGATGAGTGAACAGTCAGAACTAGTTTTCTGCCCCAAAAGTTTTTATGGCACTAAATTTTTGACCTTAGGCTATACTCTGCTCTTGCTCTTAAAGTGACAAATACTGAAATGAGAAGGTACCCCAGTAGATTTAGAGCTTCAACTTCTTTATTCTTTCTTAGAGACCATTTTAACTAGCTTTACAAATTATATATGATATATATCAAGATAAAATTAAACTCTCTTTGGTGCATGCAACCGATTTTGCATATTATAATTTAAATTTTATTCCAATTATTATTTTACATAATAGAACCTATAGTGAATACTATATGTATTTTTTAAATCAAAGATTAAAACCATATTCAAAGTTAAATATTTTCATAACTTTTAAAGTTAAAAGCATATCTTTAATTGTAGGATTTTATACACTTATCCATCAAAAAATTGCCAATAAATGAGTTGATGTCCAAAACATATATTTAACAAAAGGAAAGCATAGATAACAAATATGTTTTAAAATTATCTTTAACCCATGTAATTTTCCGAATTTAAAACAGGAATTTATTAAAACCAATAAAATTAGAAGTACATCTGTTCCTAATGATAAACTTCTTGGTTTACTCTCAAAAACATTAATTAAGCAAGAACATTTTTGCATTGCATTCATGATTTAGGGAAAACATAAGAGTGACATCTCATTTTTCTTTCAGTTGAAAGGTAAACCTTAAATTACTCATTTCACAGAACAATTATAAAAGAACTTTTAAAGCTTATTATTGAATGCTAATATGTAACATGTTAAAACATTATTTTGTTCTATTGTTTTATTATTTATGTAATTATCTGAAAAACTGTTCAACTAATCTGAAAGAAATATACAAAGAATCTTTGGTGTCCATAAAGAAAAAAACCAAAATATTAAAACTATAACATTAGAAATTGTCTTTTCATGAAAAATCTTTTATAATGTATTGAGAAACATGTAGCTAAAAGAAAAAATTTACTCATTTTCAAAATTTTTCTTATCTGATCTTCATGATTTCTAACAAGGATGTATATTGCTAAAAAATTAACACCTTCATAGGAGAAACTCATATTTCTCATTTCATTTATTTATTGTATTAAAAAGCATGCCAATAACTGCCTTTTTAGGTTCTTTGTAATTCTAACCTGTTAAACTCGCATCTACAGAAGCTTCACGTAGTCAATTTACTTTTATTTCTATTGATTTGTCATATATTTTCACCTCACATTTTGTCAGAAAGAGCTTTATTCTATTTTCCTAGAAATATAACAAGCTCCATTTTATCAATAACATAGCTACCTACATATAACCTGTTATTGCCAATATTAAAACATGGTATCCTACTTGATTCTAAATTCCCAAATGCGTTCTGAAGTTAGTACTGTAGAGCTCAACCTTCACTCTGAGGGAACTTGGTCTGTTAAATTACCTCTGTTATTATAACATATAGTATCTCACATCACTGGAAAATACTGATCTTATGAATATTTTCTCTTAATGGTATAGATGGCATATGAGAACAAATCTATTCAAAATCTTGAAAGAATAATGAATTTTAATGTATAAGAAAGCACTTGCTTTTAAAGTCTTTTTACTTGATAAACACTGAAATGCAATTATTAAATAAAATGTATTATTTTAGCAAAGGTCTTTTTTATTTCAATTTGTTAAGGCATTTTATTTATTTATTTATTTATTTATTTGAGACAGTCTTACTCTGTCACTCAGGCTGGAGTGGAGTAGCATGATCATAGCTCTTTACCATCTCAAACTCCTGGGTTCAAGTGATCCTCCCACTTCAGCCTCCCTGAGTAGGTAGAACCACAGGAATATGCCACCATGTCCAGCTAATTTTTTGATTTTTAGTAGAGAAGAGGTCTCTCTATGTTGCCCAGGCTGGTCTTGAACTCCTGAGCTCAAGCAATCCTTCCACTTCAGCCCCTCCAAGTGCTGGGATTACAGGTGTGAGCCACCATGCCCCGCTGGCATATCTTCTTTAGCTTAATTTAAACCAGAAGTGTCCAATCTTTTGGCTCCTGAGGCCACAGTGGAAGAAGAAGAACTGTCTTGGGCCACACATAAAACACACTAACACTGACAATAGCTGATAAGCTAAAAAAAATTGCAAAAAATCTCATAATGTTTTAAGAAAGTTTATGACTTTGTGTTGGGCCACATTCAAAACCATCCTGGGCCAAAGGTTCAAGAAGCTTGATTTAGACCCTCTGTGGCTACTTACCATCTAGAAAGAGCTGGCAATAGCTAATGGGAAGATTGCTCATTGTTATACATAGCATTCCTTAGTGACATTATTTTGAGAGCATCTCCTCTGATGTAATAGGGTAGGACTCTAAAAATACTCATACCCATCCAGTGAAAAACTGATTGTCTTTTCTTTAAGTAATAGATAAGAAATTACTATAGACTTCCTTTTTTGAAAGTAGAAGTACCAAATTTCATTTCAAGTGACTAATACTTCCAGTTGGCTACAATGAGATGAGACAAATGATATGAATCAGAAATTTGGGGAACAGCTGGAGAAGTTCCAAGGTGTACACATAATAGAAAACTGAAACTTTTATATACAGGATTATTTGGGATTTCTAACCTTAAACCTTTGTATTGTCACCTTATTTGTGTGATGTCTCTGGTTAATACTTGGTGTAATGCCTACCCTTTATGTCACAGAAAGTTGTTTGCTAATGTTCTAATTTTTTAGTGAAAAAAAACACACGTTGTTAATACTAGACAATATATTTTGTTGTTGTTGAGACAGAGTCTTGCTCTGCCACCCTGGCTGAAGTACAGTGGTGTAATCTCAGGCTCACTGCAACCTCTGCTTCCCAAGTACAAGTGAGTCTCCTGCCTCAGCCTCTTGAGTAGCTGGGATTAAAGGCACTCACCACCACATCCCACTAATTTTTTTTTTTTTTTTGTATTTTTAGTAAAGATGGGATTTCTCCTGAAAATAGAAACCTGTTGGCCAGGCTGGTCTCAAACTCCCGACCTCAAGCGATCCACCCACCTTGGCCTTCCAAAGTATTGGGATTATATGTGTGAATCACCATGCCCGGCCATTAGTTTTAAATTATGTAATAAATGAAAAATATTTTTTACTGAATTACACAAAGTGTAGTAAAAACTCAATTGAGTGTATTAAGAGGAAAGATTTAAGATTTGGAGATTTACTTTCTTGTATAATATGTGTCAATACCTAGGTGAGATGGCTGCTTTATAAATTGACCTGGAAAACATTTGTATTCTTCCCTCATGACATAGGATTTTGAGTGACTCAAACATAAAAGTCTACCTCTTTATACTTTTGCTGAAGTAAAATGAGTAGTCTGTCTTATTTTCAAAATTCCAAATAATAATGAACTTTTCACTTTTAAATAAATCCTTCAGAACATGGGGTATTAATTCTTTAAAAAAATAATATTGTTGTTCCATATTTTTTTGAGAAACCTCCAAACTGTTCCTTAATGGCTGCCTCATTTTACCTTCTCACCAAGAGCAAAGTTTCCATTTCTCCATGTCCTCACCAGTATTAGTTATTTGTTCTTTTTTTAACAATAGCCATCCTATCGTGTGAGGTAATATCTCATCATGATTTTCTTATCATTTCTCTGATTATTAATGGTATTGATTATCTACATATACACCTGTAGGTACTTTGCATGTCTTCTTTGGAGACATGTCTATTCAAGTCCTTTGCCCATTTTTCAGTTATGTTTTTTGGTTTTATTGCTATAAATATTCAGAAGTCAGATCACTTCTGAGTATTTCTCCAAAATAATTGAAATCAGGATTTCAGAGATATATTTGTACTCTCACATCCATCAGAACACTATCACAATAACCAATGTGAAAACAACAGATGAGTGCATAGTGAACATGTGGCATATAAATGCAGTTGAATACTATTTAGCTTTAAAAAAGAAGGAAATTTTTGCCATATGTGACTATATGGATAAAACTACAAGGTATATTCGGTGAAATAAGCCAGTCACATAAGTACAAATACTACATGATTACACTTATATGGGGTATTGAAAATGGTCAAACTCATGGAATCAGTGAATAGAACGGTAATTGTCATGGATCTTGAGGAGGGAGAAATAAGGAGGTGCTGTTGAAGTGGCTTAAAGTTACAGCTAGGCAAAATGAATAATTTCTAGAAGTCTGTTGCACAGCATTGTCTAATAATTAACAAGAGTGTATTCTATACATAACACTTTTAAGCGTTTAAATGTTATGTTGTGTTCTTACCAAAACATAAATTCTTTTCTTTCATACATTACTATTTTTAGGGCTTTTACTTAGCAAATTTTAACAAACTATATTACATATTTAAATGTTTAATTTGTACAAACATGGCTGTTGGAAATTGTTTAAATTGGCTGAGTTGTCTATTAAGTGAGATTCCAAAACTGTGGAAAATTTCTTACTTTTCTGCCAGAAACAGAAGAAGTGACCTTTAAAGGAGCTTTGGTCATTTTGAGAGACAAGTATTCCAAAATTAAAATATATACAGTGTTGATGTATATTAGAAAGCACATGACACAAACATTGCCCTAAAGCTACTTTTGTGACCAATATTAGAAAAAATTACACACTTGAATACTAGCAATTCACCTTAAACATTTCAATCTAGTTCAAAATAGCTTTATAATATCCTCTGCTTGTTTATTATAAACTCATTACCTGAACCATAATTTAATCCTCTGTTGTAGTTTCTGAACCGTATGATTAATACTTAAGAATAACTTATTTTTCAGACAAATTCAAATGTCAGTGGTGATATAAATTAAGGAATGAATAAAAGTATGTAATGTCATATTTTGATGACTGTATTTTGAGTATATTTAATTTGTTCTAAATTGTAAATGATTTTAAGGTATTATTATTTTAATAGCTGTCCCTGATTTCCTGGCAATAGGTTTATAGATTCTGTTTTAAAAACTCAATTTATATATTCAGTATAATCTCAATTTAATTATTATGAAATGGAAATGAAATTGTTTCATTTGGCTACCGAGTGGTCTTCCTGTAATGCTGATGAATGTTTATAATACATAACGTATAAACAGGACAACTTTATGAATAGAAAGAATTACTGATATAAAAATATCCTAATATGAACATTTTATTTATTTTTAAAAATTATTTTATTTGTTACATTTTAATCTTATATATACTTATTAGCTTTAATAAATTTGAAGTAAATACATATATAGTTGTGCTGAAAATATATTCATGGTAACATCAAATTTTTTAAATATATATTAAGCATAACTAAAATGTATTTTAAAAGATAAGATCAATTATATGTAATGTATTTTATAATTTCTGGCATTAGGAAATGTCAATATGGTTTACAATATAGTTAAGAACATATAATTAGTGATAAGATAATGTAACTCATCATAAAATTTTCCTCTTTTATGCTTTTATGAACAGCTTTTTTATTTGTTGTTTTTTCAGAGCTAGGTTCTCCCTGTCCTCAAGGCTGGAGTGCAGTGGTATGATCATAACTCACTGCAGCCTTGAACTCCTAGGCTCAAGACATTGTCTCAACTCAGCTTCCTGAGTAGCTGGGATTATGGGCATGTGCCACCACATCTAGCTATTATTTTATTTTATTTTATTATAGAGACAGGAGTCTCCCTATGTTGCCCACGCAGGTCTTGAGTAATCATCCCATCTCAGCCTGTCAAAGTGTTGAGATTACAGTCATGAGTCAGCACTCCTGACCTATAAACAGTTTTAGTGAGACTCCAAAATAGGATAGTTATCATTGCATAGTTTAATAATTTAAATATTAAAGGTCATTTTAAAATTTGAAACTATAATCGTATTGATATTGCAATGCCATTTTATTATTGTTTATAATCATTTGATACATATTAGTCATAAAATTTGCTAAACGCATTTAAATAAAAAATGTGTATATATTATTATATACCATTATTTTCATTTTATTAAAAATAAAGTTCAATGCCAATATTAAAACTACAACAGGCAGTCAGCCCTCTTCATCTGTTGGTCTCACATTTACGGTTTCAACCAACTCTAGATCAAAAATTTTTGTAAAAGAAATTCCACAAAAGACAGAAGGTTAATTAGCCTTGCGTGGAGAACTACACTGAACACATGTGGATTAAGTGATGTGTAGGCATTTTATTAGACATTATAAGCAATCTAGAGATGACTTAAAATATACAGGAGGATGTGCATAGGCTATATGTAAATACTATGCTATTTTACATGAGACACCTGGACATCTGCAGATTTTGGTATGGTGAGGTCAGGGAGGCTCCAGAATCAATTTCCAATGAATACAGAAGGAACCACTATATTTTAATTCATACGCATATTTACATAGTCCCAAATATATTGTACAAAATATTAACTGTTAATATCTTATATGTAAAAAAAAATTGTTATTTGAACATTTAGAATCTACATTTTACAGGCTTAATATATATCATGTGATTTGATTTGGATCTGTGTTCCTACCCAAATCTCATGTAGAATTCTAATCCTCAGTGTTGAAGGTGAGGCTTGACAGGAAGTGATGGGATCATGAGGAAGTTTCTTGTGAATGGTTTAGCACCGTTTCCCTTGGTACTGAACTCTTGATAGTGAGTGAGTTCTCCTGAAATGTGGTTATTTAAAAGTATAGCACCTCTCCCCTCCTTCTACTCCTGCTCCCGCCATGGGAAATGCCTCCCTCCTTCTTTGCCTTCCACTACCATGACTGGAAGCTTCCTGAGGCCTCCTCAGAAGTAGAAACTGCCATGCTTCCTGTACAGTCTGCAGCACCATGACCCAATTAAACCTCTCTTTAAAAAAAATTACCGGTCTATTTCTTTATAGCAATTTCAGAACAGACTAATACATCATGACTGTATTATTACTATGCTACATAGTTGGGCATACTAACACCTTATAATTTACTTTGATCTACCTGAAATGTTTATGGTATTTGAAAATGCCAAGAAACATCTTTGAATTAGTTTTTAAATTATTTTTCAATTCTGTATATTGTTTTCAGAAAGACACATAACTGAGAATAAGTCCACTGTAACACAAGCTTTGAAAGATGGAAGATGGGAATTTTGAAACAATTATCACAAATTTTTGAAAGCTTTATATATTTTTACTATGAATTTTACTTCTGGAAATTTATTTTCCAGAACAAAACAAATTTTTCTTAAATTGCAATAAGTATTTTTACTGTATATCACCAATGTTTTAAATAATAAAATGTTGATTGAATATTCTATAGGATGGATTTTTATAATGGTTAGGATTGTGAGATTCTTTTAGCAATGAAATCTAGGTGGGTGTTATGACCAACAAGAATCTTGATTAGAATTCAAATTATTTTTAATATTCATTAAAACATGGGATATGGCTCTAATAAATTAGCATATATATCTATAAAAATATATTCACTGGAAGTAGTTAACATAAATAAGTTGATAAATTAGATGAGATGAAAATTAAAAACTCATTTAAAAAACATTCAAGGAAATTAGGAGACAGGCTAGAGACTGAAAGAAAACATTTGTAATACATACATTGCAAGACTTGTTTCCAGACTATGTGTGTGTGTTCATATGCATATCTGTGTCTGTAATTTCATATTTATGAAATTCTAGAAGAGGAAAAATTAATCTATAGTCGATAGTGCCATAGGCTGATTGCTGGAAGTGATCTATGTCACAAAGGCATAAAGAAATATTTAGTTATAAAGCAAATTTTTTTTCTTATTATTGAGACAGGATCTCACTCGGCTCCTCTGCCTGGAGTGCAGCAGTGCAATCATAGCTTATTGCAGTCTAGAACTCCTGGGATCAAGTGATTCTCCTGCCTCAGTTTTATGAGTGCCTGGGACTATAGGCACAGGCCACCACACTCATCCAAGTTTTTATTATTTTGTAGAGTTGGGGTCTTGCTAAGTTGCCCAGGCTTGTCTCTAACTCCTGGGCTCAAGGGATCCTCCATTTAGGCCTTCCAAAGCAGTGAAATTGCAGGCATGAGCCACCAGGCCTACCCCAAAGGAAATCTTTAATAGCTTGATTGTCATGGTGATTATACCCAGGAATTCATTTGTTAAAACTCATAGAATTGAACTGTTAAAACAGGTCCTGTTTATTGAAAGCAAACAAAACTGCCATATAATTATTTTTAAAGAAAACTGAAAAGAAAAATCCAAAAATTAGAAACATTTGTACAACATGTAAACAAGAAAATTTGTTATCCAAATATACCAAACATTATTAGGAATCAGAAAGTGAAATGCAAACAATGCAATAGAAAATATGCAAAAGACAGAAAACAGTAGTTTACAGAGAAAATCATTATAAGTATGAAAATTTGTGTTCAAATTTACATTTTTTTTTAAGACAGAGTATCACTCTTTTGCCCAGGTTAGAGTTTAGTGGCAGGATCTTGGCTCACTATAAACACTGCCTCCCAGATCAAGTTATTCTCCTGCCTCAGCCTCCCGAGTAGCTGGGACTATAGGCACCCACCACCATGCCTGGTTAATTTTTGTATTTTTAATAGAGATGAGGTTTCACCATATTGGCCAGGCTGGTCTCAAACTCCTGCCCTCAGGTAATCCGTCCACCTAGGCCTCCCAAAGTGCCGGGATTACAGGCTTGAGCCACCGTGCCTTTAAACCATTGTAAATTACTGTTGCTTACTCATCATCATGATTAAAAAATAACCTGATGATACAAGTTGAAGATAGCCAACCACAAAGTTCCCACCTAGGAATATAAACTGATAAACTACATTAGAAAATAATTTGGAGTCACCCTAGGATACTTAATATTAAAATATCCCATTAACCAGAAATGGCACTCCTAGTTTTATACGCAGAATGGGTTCCTGTTCACATGTTCAGGATGGCATGTACATAATAATTCAGAGTAGCATTGATCATAATAGCTTAACATTTGAGCACATTCTATATGACCATTCCCAGAAGAAAATATACATTGTCATAATTTATAAAATGCAGAAATATGTTTTAATATGGATAACTCCCTAAAACCAATAGAACGAAACAAGTCAGAGAACAGAAGCATAAATCCAGTCACATACTTTTCAACTATAAACAAGTAAAAAATATATTTTTAGTAAAATTCTATAGAGTAAATAATGCCAATATATAGCACAAATGTGAGAATAGTGATTAACTCTGGCAAAGGACAGACACGAATAAAATTGTAAAGCACAAAGGTAGTTCCAAAGACATTGATAATTTCTTAATCTGGGTAGTGAATAATTTTTTTATGTATCATTATTCATAAAACGCTATTCCTCATCTATTCTATTTTACAATTATTATATTTCAAAATTGATTAAAATGTAAAACAAAAATTTATGAGTTAGAGAAACATTCATTTTACCTCTCACTTATTAAAAAAATGTGGTCATAATAGCAATTATGGGCTAATTATAAAAATAAGTACAGAGCAGATTATATGAATCATTTGACATTAGTTTTCCATCAAATTTGTATGATAATAGTCTATTACAATTCATTTTTAAACAATGTTTAATGGCCTTTGTTCAACTTTCTCCATATACGTTCTTATTCATATTATTCTTAAATTGTATTGTTCTCCCATTTTTCATCAGATTTAAATTTTATTGCTCAAGAGCTTTACATTATATTTGTATAATAACACTAAATATGATAAAGGAGAATTGTACTATGAGGACATTGCCACCCTATGAAGGGATCAAATTAATTGTTACTGTACAGAGATGCTGGAAAGGTCATTTATACTGAGGACTTTTATGTTTTAATATGGTGTCCCTGTAAACAATCTCTTTATTAGAGAAACTCAGAAAATCGATACCCAAAGAATAAGATTTTCTGAATTATAAACAGCAATAATCATTAATATTTAAATGACTGAAGTAAATTCAGTGTAATCCTAACACTCTGGTATTCTTCCAAGGTGGTAATATCACTTAAGCCTGTAAAGTTGAGGCTGGAAAGTGAGCCACAATTGCATCACTGCACACCAGAATGAACAACAAAGCACAACCATGTCTCAAAAAAAAAAAAAAAAAAAGTCTCTTTCAACTTGAATTATAAGAAAACCTACTCATGATCTTTACAAAAAGTAAACCTAAGACACAATAGTAGTCATGCAAAAAATGTGAAACATATGCATCCATACTCATGTGTCATGTTGTCACTATATTAATATTAGACTAGGTATAGCTTATGATCAAAAGCATTATTTCTGATGATAGAGGGATATTATAGATAAATAATCTGTAATACAATAAAAATATAGCAGCATTAAAATTCAAGCCAAATTATACAATTGCTAAGTAATATAGTAAAAAAATTAAAATAGCAAAGTTGTGTTTTAAGTATACACTTAATTATTGTAATTCAACATATCTTTTCATAATTTGGCATATCAAGATGCGAAAAGTTAGGACAGAGTAGTTTAATAGATTCAGCAGTAAATATGAACATACATACTCATATACGTTTAGCTCTACTATTGTATATAAACTAAAAACGTACACATTTAAAAATTGTACTAACAGAGGAAATATTTCATAATTCAATGAAATGTATACACAATATTTTCTGTATTTTTTGTTACATAAATATTTTTAAATAGAGATTTTCAGATCACTTTTTAATTTTAGGAAACCCACATAGAAGTCATCCACTTAAAAAATATTCTCAATTTATTCTGACATGAAGCCCCATTAATTGGAAATTCAGGCAACAGGCATTATTAAAAAATTGGATATCTACCTCAAGAAAGAAATTAAATCATATTTGCAAATTATATAAAAAAAGAAATATACATCACATTCCAAAATATATGACAGTGAACTAAAACTGATTTCAGAGAATAACTTGAAAATGTTAATATTTTACTATATCAAAATATTCAGAGTGTCATATGTAAAATGACTTGATTAAAAATTGATATATATTCAAATGAATGATTGTCAAATGAGTCAACTAAATCACTATTAGTCATATTTATTATGAAATTTTAACTAATCAAATACATTATGAAATGAAATTATCAGTATATTTGTCTTCAAAATATAGATGTACTTTATTTACTTCAATAACATGATGTTTCAATAATTTCTAAGTAATACTAGTATATAGCTTACTAGTATAAATTATACTGTTTAATTCATCTCCAAAGAGAAATCATGGTATTGTCTACTAATTGCAGACTAGCCAATACTATTCTGCAAATGAAGAATAATATAGTGAGAAAATTTGTTTTACCTCATTTTATAAATATCCACAAGTAATTTTAATAAAGTCACATTATACTACAATTAGTCACTAGTAAAGCATAACAATCTCAAAAATAGTAATAATATATTTGGAAAGTTCATATGACAAAGTATGATTTATTTACGTTGGAAGTATGCAAGTTAATGAATATTTTTTGCATAGTTATCTATCTAAAAGAAGTTAACCTATTCTTTAAAAAGTAAAAACAAAAATGAGAAAATATATTTTAAAAAAGACAAATTTATTAAATCATATGTATTCTGTTTACATTGTAAAGTTATTAAATTTAGGAATCTGTAAACTACATGTATATTTTTGTATTCTAATTTCTCCAGTTAGTAGCTGTGTGAGCCTGGAAAATGTATTTATTTTTACATGCCTCATTGTTCTCATCTGCAACATGCAGATAATTATAACAAAAATCTAATAACTTTATATGAGAATTAGTTAAGTTAAATTTTAAAATAATGCCTGACACATATAATGTGCCAATGTGACACATACAATGTGCCAATATCACTAAAATGAATAACTTTTGATACAGAAGATAATGTATTATTGCAAAATAGAAAAAAAATCATATTTGTTAACTTAATAGACATACATATTTTTAATTTTAAGGAAAATTTTTAAGTCACGTTTGTAAGAAAAATAGGTTTTATGCATTATGAATAGTTTTGATTCACTAGAAAAATGAATAAAGAATTTGAGTAGAGGAGGAAATAGAAATAGCTAGTGTACAACAAAATATTAATATGTATTTAGTAAAATAAAATTTAAATCAATGATAGGGCAATATATTCTCTCATCAGACAGGCAAAACACAAAATAAAAATAAATTCAATGCCAGTTATACTGTGAGGAAACACAAACCCCTACTTTAATTGTAGAAGTGTGAAATTATTTATGGAAATTATAGAAATAAGGTTACAATGTATTTTAATAATAATTTTATAATTTAGTATGTTACTTAATCTAATACCTCAAATTTGAATCAGTCTTTTAAAGACTGAAAATTCTAACATCCTAAAATTGTAGCACTGTTTGTTATGGGAGGATGAAAAACCCGAAAACAATTTAAATACTAATCAGGAAGTATGGTAGAATAAATTACATAATATTAATACTATGGAACATTGACACATGAATTAAGAAAACAAATAGTTTCATAGTTATTAGCATCAAAGACTCAGGCAATACATAGGTAAATGATACAGGCTTCTCAGTATTGTATAAAATAGCAATACAAATATATAGGACTGTGTATTAATATACATAATTATACAGAAGTATACATATTATGCTGTTAATTCTGAATTGGTTATATGAGTAAGTCAACTGTTAATTATTCACATTGAAACATATTATATTGGTAATAACAACTAATAAAATATAAACTATCAATGTAAAAGGAAAAATTACCAACAATGAAGAAAAACCTACTTTTTGGAAATAAGGACTTTCATAATATGATGTATAAAAGAGTTCTTCTGGAAAGTCTCCTGCTAGGAACCTGTGCTTCCTGTCCTAATTTCCAATGAATCACAGACATTGACATTTTGGGATTTTTTAGCTAAACTATGTCTAGCCACAGACTTTATGTAAAAATAGGTAGTATAAACTTATTATGTATTATACAGCTTCTTTATACATATATAATTTGTTCTCTTTCTCTAACCCTACCTCCCCCTCCTCTAAATATATATATACACACACCCTGTACACACATGGAATACACATATATATGTATTACACACATATACATACACATGTAATACAGAGATTTTTAGATGACCTCTAGGTCAGAACAATCCTAAATTCAATGATTTCATTCAATGAGTACATTCCTGGGGCTTTTAAAGTACAAAACCTTGTCCTACAATGCAAGAAGTCAGCAAGAAAAGCTAAGGAAGGCTTTCAGGACACCGGTCACCAAGAGAAGCTAACACAGGCTTTCAACCTGAATTTGTGAAAAGGCTGCTTTCCCCACCTGTTCTGAGTCTTCTGAAACTCAGATGATAAAAGAGAATAACAAAAATATAGACGGAAGGTAGCTGAAGAAATTCCAGCAACACTGGAATTATTTTGAAGTAAAAGGGACTAATATATAATACATTGGTGTCACCAGAATAAAGTTGGATATCTACATGTAAAAGAGTGGAAATGAACACTTATCTTACAACACACACAAAAGTCAACTCAAAGAATTAAATATTTAAATGTTCAACCTGGAAATGTAAATTGTTAAAGGAAACACAAGAGAAAGAGCTTTATGACATTGGTCTAGGCAATGGTTTATTTGCTATGATACTAAAATCACATGCAACGAAAGAAAAAATAAACAAATGGAGCTACATCAAATGAAAAAGCTTCTACATAGCAAATTAAAAAATCAACAAAGTGAAGAGACAACCTACAGAATGGGAAAATTTGCAATCTATATGATAGTTTGGTGTTAATATCCAAAATATGTAACAAACTCCTACAACTCAATAGAAAAAAATAACCTGATTAAAACATCTGCAAAGGGCCAGATACAGTGGCTCATGTCTGTCATCCCAGCATTTTGGGAGGCTGAAGTGGGAGGATCACTTGAGTCTAGGAGTTGGAGACCAGCCTGAGAAACATAGTGAGACCTGCTCTCTACAGAAAAGAGAGAGAGAGAGAGAGAGAGAGAGAGAGAGAAAGAGAGAGAGAAACAAAATAGCCAGGTCCTGCATATCTGTGGTCTCAGCTACTCGGGAGGCTAAGGCAGGAGGATTGCTTGAGCCTGGGAGGTCCAGGCTGCAATGGGCTGTGATCATGCCACTGTACTCCACCCTGAGTGACAGAGCAAGGACTCTGTCTCAAAAATAAATAAATAAAAAATCTGCAAAGAACTTGAATAGATATTTCTCAAAAGAAGACTACAAATGGCAATCGGTTATCTGAAATGATGCTCATCATCATTGATTATTAGAGAATTATAAAGCAAAATTATAATGAGATATCATCTCATACCTGTTAGGAGAGTCTTCATCAAAAACTAGAATGGAAATGAAACAAAACAAAACCAGCAAATAGTAAGTGTCGGTGAGAATGTAAAGAAAATAGAACACTTGAATACTGATTGTAGGAGTGTAAAATGGTGCCAGCATTAAAGAAAACAGTACAATGTTTCCTCAAAAAAAATTAAAAATAGAACCACTCTATTAACCGACAATCACACTTCAAGATATATATTCACAAAAATAAAATAAGGTCTTGAAGAGATAATTGCACTCCTATGTTCACTGCATCATTATTCACAATAGCCAAGATGTGGAATCAACTTAAATGTCCACTGATGGATGAATGGATAAAGAAAATGTGGTATAGACATGCAGTGAACTGTTAATCAGCTTTAAAGAGAAAGGAAATCTACCATATGCCATATGCAACATCATGAATGAATCTTGAAGACATTATGCTAAGTGAAACAGCTGTCATAGAAGAACAAATACTGCATGATCTCACTTTTATGAGTTATCTACTATAGTCAAACTCATAGAATCAGATAGCAGAATGGTAGTTGCAGGCTGAAGATAGAGGGGAATGAGGAGTTGCTATTCAATGGTTATAAAGTTTCAGTTATAGAAAATCAATAAGTTATGGAGACCTGCTGTACAACACCGTAAGTGCAGTTAAAAATGCCATATTGCACGCTTAAAATTTTGTTAAGAAAGTTGATCTCAGGTTAAGTGTTCCAACCACAATAAAATAGTGAACATAGCCTACCATAACGCAAAATATAAAATCACTTTGTTGCTATTACTGAGGCTCAGTTAACATTGTTAGATAGGATTCAGAGCCTGGGACCTAGAGAACACATGGAATGAGCAAGTGACTAGGAATAGATCCAGATTTATCGATATTTGGTCATAGGAACTATGACTTCAGTCCTACATTTTCCTTCTACACTCCCCTAGCAGAAGTTCTCCAGGAGGGCCCTGCCGCTGAAGCAAACTTCTGCCAGAACATCTACGTGTTTTCATACATCCTCTAAAATCCAGGTGGAAATTTGTAAATCTCAATTCTTGACTTTCTGCTTACTCACAGGCCAACACCATGTAGAAGCTGCCAAAGCTTGGAGCTTGCACCCACTGAAGTCACAGCCTGAGCTGTGCCTTGGCCCCTTTTAGCCATGGCTGGAGTAGCTGGGACACAGGGTACCAAGTCTCTAGACTGTACAGAGCAGGGGGTCCATGTGACCATCCCACAAAATTATATTTTGCTCCTAGACCTCCGGGCCTGTGATGAGAGGGGCTGCCATGAAGGTCTCGGACACACCTTGGAGAAATTTTTCCCACTGTCTTAGCAATTAATATTTGGTTCCTCATTACTTAGGCAAATTTTCATAGCCAGCTTGAATTTCTCCTCAGAAAATGGGTTTTTCTTTTCTATCACATCATTGGGTTGCAAATTTTCTGAACTTTTATCACCTGCTTTTCTTTAAACATAACTTTCAAATCATATCTTTGTGATTACATAAAACTGAATGCTTTTAACAGCACCGAATTACCCCTTGAACACTTTGATGCTTAGAAATTTCCTCCACTAGATAACCTGAATCATCTCTCTCAAGTTCAAAATTCTAAAAATACCTAGGACAGGGGCAAAATGCTGCCAGTCTCTTTGCTGGAGCATAACAAGGGTCATGTTTGCTCCAGTTCCAAACAAGTTCCTCATCTCCATCTGAGACCGCGTCAACCTAGACTTTACTGTCCATCTTGCTATCAGCATTATCGCCAAAACCATTCAACAAGTCTCTAGGAAGTTCCACACTTTCCCATATCTTCCTGTCTTTCTCTGGGCTCTCCAAACTGTTCCAACCTCTGCCTTATCCAATTCCAAAGTTGCTTCTATCTTTTCAGATTTCTTTACAGCGCCACCCCCTCTAGCAGTACCAATTTACTGTATTAGTCCATTGTCATGCTGCTAATAAAGACATTCCCAAGACTGGTAATTTATAAAGGAAAGAAGTTTAACGGACTCACAGTTCCACATGGCTGGGGAGACCTCATAATCAGGACAGAAGGCAAAGGAAGAACAAAGGCACTTCTTACATGTCATTAGGCAATAGGGCATTTGCAGGGGCATTCCCCTTTATAAAATCATCAGATGGCATAAGACTTATTCACTATCATAAAAACACCAAGGGAAAAACCTGCCCTCATGATTCAACTACTTCCCACTGGGTCCCACCCATGACACACGGGGATTACTACAATTCACGGTGGAATTTGAGTGAGGACGTGGAGTCAAACCACATCATAGTTGTTTGAATTAATTATTTGAGACCAATCTATCAGTGCTTGGGAAGTCATTTAACCTTTGTGAGTCTCATTTTACATCTCTAAATTTACATGATGGTACTGACACTTACTGTACCATGTTATGGTGAGTGTTAAATACAATGTGTAAGAAGGGACCTTGCAAACTATAAATCTCCATTCAGATACCATTACTTAAGCAATTATATATATTAAACTTTTTATCTAAGATTAGTTTCTTTTATATGCCAACCAACTCCAGCCAATGCTAAATTTTAAAATACAGCCCTTTAAAATCAGCTCTTCTTTAAGGACAAAAATTTACATCTCCCCTGGTATCCAAACATAGATCATATATTACCTACCTATTGGAAAACTCATTAATTTCAAACTGAATGTATCCCTTCAGAGAAAATAAATAATCCAGAATTGTTTTTAAAACTACAAGGCAAAATCCATTCTATTAAAAGATTAATGATATCTCATGTTAAGTCATCGTTATTCATTCCTATAATTCAAAGATAAATTAACCAGGTGTCAAATCATGACCACAAAGGTATTTTTAAAGAACTCTTTTTAGTACCAACATTTTTAAATACCATAAAGTGGTACATGCTCTTCCTTATCATTATTCTTACTTTGGTACTTTCTACTAATTCAGTGTCATTTTAGGAAAGCTTTAAATTTATTATAAAACCTATGTTTGGAGAAGCATTATTTTAAAGGGTTTTAAATCTTCAGAAATCTTATAAAAATCTATTATGAAGTCTCCTCTTTTCACATCTAGAAATAATTGTTTTAAAACTCTTCATCCAATAAGTGAATTATAGAAGACCATAAACCATTAAATTCCTGGTTTTAGGAGCTACGTTGTTAAAGGTGGAAGTAAAATTGGATAGTCAAACAAACCAGCAAAACTGCAACCACAAAATGTCAATATTATGACTTGAAATTAAATTACTTGCAAACACAAGTTCAGCTCCTCATTTCTTCCCCATAATCTAATTTACGGCACAATATTTTTGTCCTTCATAAGTATTAAACAAAATTAAGAAACAATCTAGTAAATATCTTTGAACTTCTGCTTCCAAAGAGGAGTAATGCCTTTGTGGATTGATAAATAGAACATGTTCATAAGGATGAATTTTGAGAGAATGGAGCAGAATAGGAGAATATTAATAAGGGGTGCAGAAGCAAATTTTAGTTATTTCCAGTAACTCAGTAAGATAAAATAAGCTAGAATCAAGTCAGCCAATTCATCTCCTTACCTGACACTCTTGTTTCTTTTCCCCCTCTCAGTGACTCCTTGCTGAAGTTTCCTCATCTCTGCAGACCTTAGAAAACCTACCAGCAATTAGAATAGAAAAAAGCTAGTTAGAAGGAGAGTATTTATACCTATAATTGCAAGTAGCTACTGGTGGAATCAATTATAAATTTTGAAGCCCACTGAAAACTCGTCAAACTACGAAATCAGCCCCATTTAGATAGACAAAGTCCTAAGTTAGAATAAGGCTACTATTCCATCAGACAATGACCTACAGGCAAATCTGATCATGTTGGTTTTAGACTTTATCACTTCAGGCTTCCTAGAAAAATCTGTCCACATATCTAGAGAAAAGCCCCTGAATATTAATCATTCTGATTCTACTTAGGAAGATTTCAGTGCCTATATATGTAATTTTTTTCAGGGCACTAAGATAGGGATTGTTTTAAACAGGTAAACCTTTTACTAATAAACTTTCTTAATGTTATCAGTCATGATAGGTGGAATGTCTGATACGTAGATTCCTCTTTGCCTTTTATTAAATTTCTCAACCATTTTGAGGTATAATTCTCAATAAATTTTAAATGCAAAAGAAAAATAATCAAAAACATTTTATTCTGCAATTATGAAGGCTAATTAAATGCCAGGGGATAAAAAAGCTATGATGAAGGAAGGTATGAATGGAAACACTTGCTTACTGCTTGCTTGTTTGTGGGTTTATTTTTATTTGAGGGAAAAATGATTGGAAAGACTAACAGATGCTTCATTTTGGGGAAATGTGAAAGTTTTGAAGATAGAAGTCCATGGAAAGACATTAAAGATATCAAGCTTCTCCAATTTACCTTTTACATTTGTTATGTCATTTTAATGCTGTTTTAATTAAATATTCACACATTTAATAGCATGTATTTTATTTAGATATATATGCAGTATCTAGATTTATAAAGGAAAAAAGAAAAGGAAAATCTTTCCTTTACTTATCTGTCCAATCTCACTACTACCAAGACTACTATAAACAATTTGGTGTGTTTATTTGCTAATATTTGAAATAGATACAGTAAGCTCATTTATTTTGATAGATACATTGATATGTTATTTCATCTATTCCTATTTTAAAATATTTGATTTATAACATTTTTATTGAATAAACAATGCTATAATTAACACATAAAGAGAAAGAGTCTGATTTGTCCTTGTGAGAACAAATGGCCTGATGCTCTGTCTTTAAGCTAGAACGATACTATCACAAAGAATGAAGACCCAAAAGAGCCAAGCAATTCTGCTAACTGATAAAGCTGGGCTTAGTCTGGTCAAGGTACAATGACAAAGTCCAATTCATACTGGTACAACTGCTTCTAACAGGTAGAATAGCCTTCAATAAAAATAATGCATGCATATTTTTCTAAAACTTTAAACAGTTCAGTTCCCCAATTCCCAAACTCAATTTACTTTTAATTTCACAGGTTATAAACTCCAGACAACTAGTCACCATTGACAGGCATTTGGCTGAAATTTAAAAAGAAGAAAATCTTCTAGCTCCCAGCTTCCATTTTTTTCTACCTTTCCACCAATTATTATGAAGTCTTTTAAATCAATCCTCCTTGTCAATAAAAAGTGAAACTAGCTTATAGTATATATTGTTTTTTATAGGACAGTACTTTTACTTGGTAAATTCCATTTTATGAGAAACTTGATCTCTATGTATGAGCAACTAGAGCAGCCATATTTGATTCTAGACACAATTCTACTTCCCAAAATATAAGTCTGGTGCTTTGGTTACATTATATGTCCTCTCTATGGCAGTGGCAGCCCATCTGGAGCAGCCACTGTGATGATGCCGGCTGCGGTGGGATAAGAGTGGCCAGGGCTGCATGCTCCATGGAGCCAGTGGGAACCAGGAACACGTGGGAGTCCTGCCTCCTTCTGAGTTGGTGGGGCAGGAGCCCCACTCTCCTACACGCAGCTGCAGCCACCCAGATGCAGCTTTCAACCCAGGCATCCCTGCACTCTTGGGGGCCCAGGAAGCACCCCTGCCCCTGCAGGCTCAGAAGTGCCTGCTTCCACTACCTGGCCCCTCCCCATTCCCAGGGCCATTTCTTGTTTTGAAGTAAAGTTGAGGCCAAGCCTGGGTGCTGTCACAACCCAGCTGGGTATGGACAAGCTCAGAGCAGTGCTGACACATCCGATCCCTGCTGCCTGGGCCACCAGGTCCAGACATTGGTTGCCAATGAATCAGAGAGGGAGGCCAAAGGGGGTCTGACAGTGGCTTGGTGCAGGCCTGCAGATGCCCCTTGTCATGAACGTCCTGGGCACCAAGGATGACTGTGCATGGCAGCAAGAGGCAGATAGCCTCCTGAGTGGAAAGGGCTGCGCTGAGTGAAGTCCCACTTTCAGGCCAGGGACAGCTCGAAGCCCAGAGGCTGTGCTATCAGTTCCAGGTGGATTCTGTGGCTGTCATGAGAACTTATCATGCTTTTTCAGGACCAGCCCATGGCTGCCCATGGAATAATCAGCACAGATATCCTCCCTTCTGAGTCCATGAAAAACACCAGACTTAGGCAGATGTTGGGATGACCTGCCCACAGATAAGAGCTACCCACTCTGGGTTTCCTCTCTGCTGAGGGCTGCAGACCTGACAGGATGACCTGCCTGTGGATAGGAGCTACCTACTCCAGGTCTTCTCTCTGAGGGCTGCAGATTCGATGGGACAACCTGCCTGTGGAAAGGAGCTACCCACTTCAGGTCTCGTAAAAGCTGTTCTGTTGCTCAATAAAGCACTTCTCTGCCTTGCTCACCCTCCAGCTGTCCATGCTCCTCATTTTTGTTGGATGCAGGACAAGAACTTAGGACCCACTAAATGGCAGGACTGAAAGAGCTGTAACACAAACAGGCTAAAACATGCCTTCGACTTACCAAGTTTCAGGAAACAAGAAGGAGAAAAGAGAGAAGGAGAGAAGAGCCTTGGCCCTTCAGGGAGCCTAGACCTAGGAGTTACCCAAGCCAGGGCTGTGACTCTGCCTCTGTGGCTCTGTGGTTCCTGGTGTTCCCAAGCTCTGGGTACAACCATGATCCCTGGTGCCCACAGGGGAAGCCACTTCTGGTATGCCTGGTCCAGCCATAGCCTCACAGGGAGCTGGCACCCATGTTGGCACCTGGAGCTACCCACCCCCCTGCAGCCAGCATGCCTGGCTGTACACACTGGCCAGACTCCATGCTCGCTTGCTCATACGCCTCTCACTGCTCATGCCTGGGTCACCCTTGGCAGGCATGAGATCCAGGCTAGTAGCATGAGCCAAGCGCAGGCCGCCAGGCCTAGTGGGCAGACTGAGCCCAGTGGGCCTGCACAAAACTCAGGCAACAGCACCACAGGCCAGAGATTTCTGGCTGGAAGAGTGACACCCGAAGGATCCTGTGACACTCTTTTTCTGGATATTCCAATATTAAATACACTGAAGGAGTACACAAATTCTACCAGAAGACAATCACAACTGCTAAAGAAGAAACTTAGAAATTTGATTTAGAAGCCTATGTTCCTTTGTGGAACATCAAGGAACAGTAGGTTACTAGCTGATGACAAAAATCAAGGGATCAGGGCCTGTGCTTTCAGAAAAACTTTAAATAAACTTATAGATGGGCAATATGACACTGAAAATACAATAGCCAAAGATGTAATAGAAAGCCCATGAGATAATCCATATTAAAATCTTTGAAAAATATTACATATCTCATACAAAATAAAAATAGATTTTTTTCAGAATAAAAGAGAAGTACAAACAAAAAAGAATTCCACAAATAACACTAAATTATCATTATTTTATTAAAAAAGAGTGTATCAATATGGTACAAAACTTTTTTGATCGTTTCAAATTCTTATCGTATTTTTCCATTGTCACAGATATTGGGCAATCTAATGAGGACTGTTACTGCAGGTCGTTTCATTTTTTTTTTATTTTAGTGGATTCTAATTCAGAATTCATTCTAAACTTCAAATGCTGGGAGACAAAACAAAATAAAAATTTTATGGTAGAAGTTTAAAAAATAAATGCATGATGATTTTGACACAACATATCATGAAGGATGTGCAGGTGTATATAAATTTCAAAATAAAGTTAAGAGATTCACTCAGAATTTGGTCTATGTACTTAGCTGTTTCTTTTTTCTTTTTGAAACCCATTCTTTTTTCCTTGTTTTGAGATGGAGTCTCACTCTTTTCTTACCCAGGCTGGAGTGCAGTGGTGCAACTCAGCTCACTGCAACCTCTGCCTCCTGGGTTCAAGTAATTCTCCTGTCTCAGCCCCGCGAGTAGCTGGGTTTACAGGTGCACACCACCATGCCCAGCTAATTTTTTTCTATTTTTAGTACAGAGGGAGTTTCATCATGTTGGCCAGGCTGATCTCGAATTCCTGACCTCAGGTAATTCGCCCACCTCAGCCTCCCAAAGTACTGGAATTACAGGTGTGAGCCACCCCAGCCAGCAGAAACCCACTTTTGAATACACAATTCCTAGCCACGCAAATAACCTGATTTTAGAAAAAATTTTTTCACCCAGTAAAAATGTCACCAACGAAGAAGATTCAAGTCCATAAAATAAGTACTAAACTTTATGATTCCATGCCACTATTCTTTATCTAATTTTTGCAAGTACTCATTATTTGATGGGTGATTATAAGGAATTGAAGATGATGGTAAATTAGTAATTGTGGTTGGAAAATAATGCCAAGATTTCATAGGCATTCTTCCAACTCTATAACAATTTGGTCAATACATTTCTAAAACTGACAGTCTATATCTTCCAAACGTATATATTCTATGATTACGGACTTGAGAAGGAGAATGCAAACCCATTATTTGAAAATACGCTATTTCTCCTTGTTGATAATTCTAAGTAAAAGTGTTACTGTATGTTAGAATGCACCAAGATTTGATTCAATAAACACATGAAAATAACAAATGATTCTGAGAGGGATGAGGCTAAATAAATTTATCTGGTAATAAATGCACTAGGCTACAAAATAAAAATAAAGATCATAAATGTAGGAAAGATATGAGCTTATCATTATTGGTAGAAAATAGCATCATATACTTTTGAAACTCAAAAGAATCAAGAGAAGCATAATAGAATCACAAAATCAGTCCAAGTATTTGGAATGTGATAAGATAAAATTAGAAAATCAATAGCATCCTTATCCACCAACAAAAACCAGATTTAAATACATAATAAAAATACACAAATCCTCGAAAGTATCCAGTGACAGCAACAGATAGCTAGCTAGCTGGCTAGATAGATTCACACACATATATGTGTACGTAACGGGAATAACCTAATTAAAATGTGCTACATCTAGATGAGTTTCTAAGAAAATGTAATTAGAGTTATAAAAGACTAAAATATATACAGTCATGTACTATATTTCAAAATAGGAAGCCTCAAAGTGTTAAAATACGTATATTGTTCTTCTAAAATGAAATTGTAGGTTTAACGCACATCTATGGATTATTCAATGAAATATATTTCAGAACTCAACATATTCTAAAGTTCACATAGAAAATATTGTACTTTAAGTTGTTCGACTTTTTATATGTTAACAACTCTAAAATTGGGCTGCATTATACAATTAATAGAATGTCAGTTTAATTGACAGATTTTTTCTTAGTTTTATATAATATAGAAGCTTTTATTATAAATGATAGTATCTGATTTATGATGAGACACAGAAATGTAGTTAAAAGGCAAACTAGGGAGGGACAGTGGGGAGTGGGGTGTTGGGGAGGGATAACATGGGGAGAAATGCAAGATATAGGTGATGGGGATGGAGGCAGCAAACCACATTGTCATGTATGTACCTATGCACCAATCCTGCATGTTCTTTACATGTACCCCAGAACCTAAAATGCAATTATATATATATTTTAAATATACATATATTTTAATATATATATTTATATTTATATATTTAAATATATATATTTTAAAAAGCAAACTAGAAAATATTTTCTTGAGGAGAAGCAATTAGACTAGAATAGTGGGAGTAAGATTATCATTTATTAAAAATTGTACACCTGAAATATTAAAACAATGTAAATGTGTGCTAGACAGAGAGAGCACAAAAGCAGAACACTTAGAACATATACTAGGATTTTAAGTCTAGTAAATGAAGCATTATAATTTAACTGGAAAATGAAGGGGTATTTCACAGATCATGTTGGAGGAAGTGGTTGTCAGCTTGTAAATAAAACTTAGCATCTAAATTATATTGCAGATGAATTAGTTAAAATATCTTCATATAAGTTGGACCAAATATATAAATGGAAATATAATTTTTTTTTTGAGATGAAGTCTCACTCTGTCACCTAGGTGGGAGTGCAGTGGACCAATCTCAGCTCACTGCAACCTCCACCTCCTGGGTCTAAGCAATTCTCCTGCCTCAGCCTCCTGAGTAGCTGGGACTACAGGTGCACACACCATGCTCAGATAACTTTTTGTATTTTAGTAGAGACAGAGTTTCACCATATTGCCCAGGCTGGTCTTGAACTCCTGAGTGCAGGCAATCTGCCTGACTAAGCCTCCCAAAGTGCTAGGAATATAGGTATGAGCCTTTGCGCTCAGCTTCACAAATGGTTTTAACTTCAATAATGAAGATATTTTTACCTATTTAGAAATGAAAAAAGAAAAACTGCAGAGAAGTATGATACCTTTTTCTGTATATAGTATTTATGTTTTTGATTATGACACTTCTATATATATGGAAGAGTGTATTTCCACAGTTTAAATGATGAAGACACCCCTTAGCTTTATGAAAATAACATTGCCAGGACCTCAATGATCCTTGGATGCCTTTCTAGATCTCACAATCTCCTAGAGGCAAAGATTTCTCAGTGTAATAACTATTCCCATGCATTCCTCAATAGTTTTACATATACAGTGGATCTTCCTTATTTTCTGATTCCACATTTGCAAATTTGCCTACTTACTAAATTTTATTTGTAATCTCGAAATCAAATGTCAGTGCACTTTTGTGGTCCATTGCAGACATGCGCAGAGAGTGATAAATTTGAGCCGCCTGGTACACATGTTCCTAGGTGAGGCTGAACAAGAAAATGTTCTGCATTCTTGTTTTGGCTCTCATGCTGTAAACAGGTGTCCATTTCACAGCCTATCTAGTGCCAAGTTTTACATATTTGTGTGAAGTTTTACTATTGGCAATTTTGCTGTTTAAAAGAGCCCCAAGCATAGTGTTAAAGTGCTGTTTAGTGTTCCTAAGCATATGGGTGTTAGGTAAGTTTTCTTCCTGCCTAAGTTATAGTGCTGTTGTTGACTGTGAGTTCCACGTTAAATAATTAAATCAAACACACATAAAACAAGGTTATGTATTAATTAGTTGACAAACGCTGTGACTAGAGGTTCACAGAGCCTCACCCTATAGGCCCACTAGGAGCAGTGTTTCAGTAATAACCAATTCATTGTAGGAAAATTCATAGAATGTTAAAACTATGATTAATGGCAGCCAACTACATGTATTTACACGTCAACATAGTGCTCAGTTGTAACTGTTTCATTTTTATATTTATCTTTTCACAATGTATGTATTCTGTAATTTGCTTGTTTGCTAAACATTATTTTTGTGACATTTGTCAATGTGGAAAGATGCAAGTTATTAAACATTAATACTATTGCATAAACCTTTGATTTAATATACCACACTTTGTATATTAAATTAACTCTGCTACAGAAGAATGAAACTGAACTCCTACCTATTACCATATACAAAAATTAACTCAAGATGGATTAAAGACTTAAATGTAAGACATCAAGCTATAAAAATCTCAGAAGAAAACCTAGGAAATACGTTTTTCATTACTGGCCTTGGCAAAGAATTGCTGACAAACACAAAAATTGCTAAGTAGGACCTAATTAAACTAAAGAGCTTCTGCACTGCAAGGGAAACTATCAGTGAAGTGAACAGACAACCTACAGAATGGGTGAAAATATTCAGAAACTATGAATCTGACAAAGACCAAATGTCCAGAATCTATAAGGAATATAAATTAACAAGCCAAAAACAATCCATTAAATATTTTGCCAGAGACATGAACAGACACTTCTCACAAGAAGACATTCAAGCAGCCAACAAACATATAAAAAATGTTCTTCACTAAGCATCAGACAAATACCAACCAAAGCCACAATGAGATTCCATCCCACACCAGTCAGAATGGTTTCTTGTTAAAAAGTTAAAAATAACAGATATTGGTGAAGCTGTAGAGAAAAGGGAATGCTTATATACTGTGGGTGGGAAAGTAAATTAGTTCAGCCACTGTGGAAAGTCTTTTGGAAAGTTCTTAAAGAATTATGAATTAAACTACCATTTAACCCAGCATTCCAATTACTGGATATATACCCAAAGGAAAATATTTAATACTATCAAAAAGCCACATGTGGACAAGCATGGTGTCTCACACCTATAGTCCCAACACTTTGGCAAGCTAAGACAGGGTGACTGCTTGAGGCCAGGAGTTTGGGACCAGCCTGGGCAACATGGCAAGACTCTGTCTCTACAAAAAATTTAAAAAAATAACTGGACTTGGTGGCACATGCCTGTAGACCCAGCTACTTGGGAGACTGAGGTGGGGGAATCTCTTGAGCTCAGGAGGTTGAGACTGATGGGAGCTATGTTTTTACCACCACACTCCAGCCTGGGTGACAGAGAGAAATTCTATCTCAAAAATAAAAATAAAAGAAAGACACATGCAACCTTATGTTCACTGCAGCACTATTCACAATAGCAAAGACATAGAATCAACCCACACACAATGGTGGATTGAATAAAGACAATGTGATATATACACACTATGGAATATTACAAGAAAAAAATAAAAATTATTAATTAATGAAATACAGTGCTATGTTTATGGACTTTAGGTTGTTTCTAGATGTTTGCAAATACAATATTGCTCTAAAAACTTTTGCAGCTATAATGTTTCTCCATCCTGTATATCTAAGAGTGGCACTGCAGGGTCCAAGGGTTTTTGCATATTTAAATGAGTGAATTTATCAATAGTTGGTGTGTTATCATTACTCAAAAAAAATTCCATAAAATTTCAAGTCAATGCTATTTCCCTTTACCTATGACTATATTCAAATAAATCCTAATTATCCTGTGTGATTCAGAGACTAAAAGCATCAGATCACTTTGAAGCTGGTTAAAAATGAAGAATATCAAGATACATACACACTATTAAATAAGAATTCACATTTTTACACAATCCTTATTCTGTCATAATTCCTAGGTGTTTCATATGCACATTACATTTTTGGAAGCACTGATACGAATGAAATGCTAGATATTCTTTTCAAATTTTACAACCCAAAGGAGACCATGTATAACATACAACACATACTAGAAATATAAAGCATGGAAATGTTTGATTTACAATTTCATAAAATGTAAAATATGGTTAATAAATATACAATGTCATGTTACATGAGATGTTGTATTAATATGCCATCATTTAATAAATACTGTGATGTTGTTGCTTATAAGCTACATTATACTTTTAAAATATCATAGTATATGTAATATTTTATATTAGTTTTCTTGCTAAATATGCACATATTCTCTGTTCATCATTGTGTTTATGTAACAATCTGATATATAAACAATATTTACTATTCCATAAAATTAGGAATTAGGCCTAGGATAAAATTTCAGTTTTGTCATTTACTAGTAGTGAGACCTTAACTAATTAGTTAAGCAATTTACTTTTCCTGTGTAAATTCCAATTTCATTTTCTAAAAAGTGATAATAATGCCCACTTCATAGGATTGTTGAGAAAAATAAGGAAGATATTATATAAAAAGCAACTTACATAAACTAGGAATTAAAACTGTATTTACTTTCCCTTGATGTATTATACAAAGAAGTCAAAAGTTACTTTTCCTTCCTAAAATTGAAACTAGACTAATGTATTACTTAAATTATGCATTGCAGTGAATAATCCCCCAAAGTATTTGGAGTTATATTTTCACAACCAACAAATATATTTAATCAAAACATAGAATAACAAAAGAAGAATTAGAGAAAGCATTTTCATTTCTTAAAATGTCCTTATTTTTTAAAATGTCAAAATACTTTCACAATAAAATCAGTTATAATTTCTATGATAGCTAGAGAAAACTGATTACAGGTTTTTCTTTTTCTTTTTATTTTTGAGACAGAGTCTTGCTCTGTCACCCAGGTTGGAGTGCAATGGTGCAATCTCGGCTCACTGCAACCGCCACCTACCAGGTTCAAGTGATTCTCCTGCCTCAGCCTCATGAGTAGCTGGGACTACAGGCATGTACCACCACTCTGGCTAATTTTTATATTTTTAATCAGACGAGGTTTCACCACGTTGGTCAAGCTGGTCTTGAAATCTTGACCGCAAGTAATCTGTCTACCTCAGCCTCCCAAAGTGCTGGGATTATAGGTGCTAGCCACCACGCCTGGCCTGATTACATTTTTTATTGTTAAATGAATAGGCACTATTTCAGTAAACAACAAAGAATATAATTTACTGTGATAAAATTCTGTGTTATATTCAGGTATTTTCGACAAGAGTTTTATAAGGAATTGTAAAATATTCAAATATTTAACAAATATTCTTTGAACCCAATTCTTGCCTCTTCCTGCTTTTTCTCAGTCTGTCTGGTGGCAGCTTTCAGTAAAATATTTTAACATATTGACTTAGTATTGTCACTTACTTCAAGTAACAGAGCAGAAGAGATTCTGATCATATTGGTAGCATGTCTATAATAGCATTCTATTTTAAGGGAAGGGTAACTTCTTGCACTTTTCTTGTCTGTACTATCTAGACATATCTGCAGTTATTATTAATTAATCAAATATGGTGCTATGTTTATGGACTTTGGGATATTTCTAGATGTTTGCAAATACAAACTATGAGATTGTATTTGAATGAGAATGTATTGAAATGAGACTATGTCAATTTTACTTAATAATTTGACCACCTTGATTTTTTTTTTGGTGAAGGTAGTAGTGCTCATCTCTTGATGTGGTTTTATGACTACAACATAAAATTTCCTCCAACTGAGAAAAAAATGAAATGTTGCACATGCTTAGCCAAAGTAGCTGACTATTCCCTGACCTCGTGCAATGTTTCTCAAAGTGTGGTTCTTCACCTGCATTGTTGCTCTGCTTGTTAAAAATGCTCATTCCTAGGCTTCCACCCAGACTTTCCAAAACTCAAATTTTCTAGACTTATTCTTAAAATATGTATTTCCAATAATTTTCAAGTTCTCACCAATATGAGAATCCTGAACTATACAAATTGTCAGTGAGATAACTTGGTTTCTCTGTTAAATTATTTCAGTGGTTGCATGTAGAATGCCATTAATTTTGTCAATTGATTAGAACTTAAATAAGAGGCAGCTGCTTCTCTGTATGATTTTTAGAGCATACAGAGATTTAAAAATAAATCTTATTGCAATCAGATTTCTTATAATGCTAAGGGTTTTATTCTTGAATAAAACTACTGACCCTCTTTGTTGTGTGACCAGCATTAAAAAGTAATGGATTTTGCTTTTGGTTGATTTATTTTTTAACTCCAAGGCAGAGATGTTTAAGTGTTATTTAAAAGCCTCAGAAATGTAGAAAATGTATTCTAAGTCGTTAATTCTACTGCTGCTATCCTGGCTAAAAAAAGTGATGTGTATATCAGGAAATAAGAGTTAACTTTCTTATCCCTATTTTGTCTTTCAACAGCCTCCAGAGGCAAAAGTTGTTTTTCTCTAATATTGGATTTTAAAGGTCACTTTTTATTTTATAGCTCTAGGTTGGTTTTTACTCCTAGGTGTTTTTACTCCTAGGTGTTTCACAGGGTAAATTAGACTCTGACCTGTGCTGAAGGACGAACTATGACTGTGTCTAATATTCCAGAACTGTATTCCCACTGGGGAGTGAATACTTTGAAACTGCCTTAACAAAGTCCTGTGGTAATCCTTTAGATTGACACTTAAGACAGTATATTATGGTATCAAAAGTTAGACTTTCATATAAAACAAACATGGGTTCTAACTTCAAAATAGCTATTAACTATTTAACATCTGTAAAGTTGCTTAATCTATGGATACCTGGTATATTTTCTGTAAAACTGAGATAAGATTGTTCTATATTATGGAGTGGTTCCAAGAATTAAGTGAGAAAACACATCAATGAATTTAGCAAAAATGATTGATATATAAAAAGCATCAGCAAATATTTGTTATTAAATCAGACCATATATTATACATTAAAATCATTAAACATATAAAAGCATATTTTGAGAAAAAGTCAATAGTAGCATTTTAAGTTTCATTTTAAAATCATGTAGACAATAAAGTCCAGAACAAATACCTCATTTAAATAAGAAAGATGGCAGAGAAAAAAGAAAAATTCTCTAACTTCACCTTTTAGAAAGTAATTGAAATCAAACTTAATGATAACAAGCATTTACCTACTTTTCGGGCACATACTTAAAATAAATATATAAACCCTAAGCCTTGTGGTTAGGTAGATGTTATTTCCCATGTTGTTTAAGGTGTCATGGATCACTTTGTATATTTGAACACTGGGAACACTTACTTGTAATTCCTAACAAATTGTTAATATTTAACTTAATGGTGAGTGTATACCTGCTACTCAGTAAATGACTTTTTGAATGAACTAATGATCAAATTGTAAAGCTATTAATTATTGCATAGACCTGTCACTTTTGAAAAACTAGCTTTACTCAAAGATTGATCATATACCTATTTTTAACCAGGTAACTTTAAAAAGAACCCAGGAAATATTTCTTTTAATTAGAATTGCAAGTCAAAAACATAACCAATGAAATCTTCTAGAATGCAATATTAAAACTATCACAAACCTATTAAAATAAAAAGTATTCAATGTATTTTCTTCTTATTAAAAGCACTATAAGCCGTATACTGATTTCTTAAAAGATAAATGAGAATATACTTGTACCAACTGTTGTATCCAATTAGCTAGGACATAAACAAGTTCTTTACATGGAGTTTCTACATCATAAAGAGAAGAATAGGAAAAGTGTGAAAATGAACTTAAAAGAAAAGAGTTTACTCAGATTATCCCAACTCCCAGTCTAAAAGGAATATTGCCCAAGGAGACATTTCTCCAGTCATCACTTCAGTATTATTTGAAAAGCTGAAATGTTCATCCACTTAAAATCAAAATAAACTATATTTTTAATGAATCCTACAGTCTTTGGACAGTAGCAAATCATTTTGTCAGAAATTTGGATTTGATTTCTCATCAGCATGCCCACAAACACACCCACCCACCCACACACCCACACATACCCGCACACCCGCACACCCATAAAGGAATTTAAAGTTTGTAAAAAGAGATATTAGTATAAAGAGCAAGTGCATTTAAATAATTTAGAACATATATAAAAACATCTACACATTAGTAACATTATATTTAAAAAGAAAGCAATCATCTTCCACTGCAAGAAAGTGGAAATTCATTTCTCAAACATCCATGCTAAGTAAGACCAAAAACTCTGCACATTATACACAAAAATACAGAAAGCCTCTGAAAGTTGGGAAGAAGTCTGAGAGCAAAGGTCCATGGAACCTGAGAAACAACAGTTGGGAGTTTCCTGGGTTTTTATTTTGCCACATATAGCCCAGACATAGACCTGAAGAATTCCTAAAATATCAAAACAAAACAAAAAACCCACAAATGCCCCAAAGGACTAAGGAAGGGGCAATCTGACAAGACAGGAAATTTTTAGATATTTTCTACACACCAGCCCAACACCACAAAGAAAAATGTGTCCCCACTCTTCCAACACCTGCAAATGCCAAGTGGGGACCTTGAACTTGCACCCTCACCAGGCTATGGGTTGCCTACCTTCTCACTGGGATGGGGTAGGAGAAGGCCTAATTAGGAAGCTTGAGTTTTCAGTTTTACTGGGCAGTAACAACACTATGCAATGAAGACCATGTGGGGAACCTGGATTTCTATCCTCATCCAGCTGTAAGAAGGTGCCCCTCTGCTTTCATGCTGGGTGGGTTTCAGAGAAGACCTAGTAGAGAGTCAGAGCTTTCCACAATCAAGCAGTTACAAGGACAGTGCCCATGGTGTCAACAAGACCATAAGTAGAAAAGTAACAAGATATTCCTACCTATCACAGTCAAGATATTATCCATGGAGGTCTAGTGGGAAGCCAGAACTCCCACTCCTGCACTGAATAATGAAGAGCCTCTTAACCCCACTGGGGTCAACAGAGGCTGAGTGGGAAACCTGGACTTTTATACCACACCTAGCAATAATAGGCATGCTCCCACTTCTGCTACAATAGTGTCAGAGAAAAACAGATCTAATACCAAATATTTTGGATATGTTTCAGAGTTTTATAATATCCGGAATAAAAAATTATCAGTCATATTGGAAACAAAATTGTAACTTGAATAAAAAATACACCAACATGTAGATAAAAAAGAGATGTTAGAATTGTCTGAAAAAGATTTTAGAGCAGTATCATAGTCTGTTCAGATTGCTATAGTGGCTTCTAACCAACAAACATTTATTTCTAATAATTCTGGAGGTTGCAAAATCCAAGATCATGACACTGACAGATACAGTCTCTGGAAATGTTCTATTCCTGATAAATGGCACCTGCACACTGCATCCTGACACAATAGAATGGGCAAGGCAGCTCTCTAGGGTCTCTTTTATAATGGCACTAATCTCATCATGTGCACTCCAGCCTCATGATCTAACCAGCTTCCAAAGGCTCCACCTCTTAATTCCATCAGCCATCCATTCAACGTATGAATTTTGGGGGACCACAAACAAGACTAATGGCAAGTAGCCATCATAAAAATGCTTCAACAAGCAAATATGCATGTACTGGAAACAAATTTAAAAATAGAAACTTTCAGCTATAAAATATTGTCTCAATAGAGAAATATGACACCAGGAAAAACCAAATGGAAATTTCAAAACTGAAAAAGATGCCGACCAAAATGAAACCCTCAACAAAAGGTGTGGACAGCAGAATTGGGGCTACAAAATAGCAAATAAGTGAAGATAGGACAATAGAAATTACTCAGTCTGAGCAATGGGCAGAAAACACTGCAAAAAGAAATGAACAGAACCTCAGGGACCGAGAGGCAGTGTATCAGAAACCTACAGATTCAAGAAGCTTTATTTTAAACAGGATAAACACAATGAAATCACTGCAAGACACATCATAGTCACAGTTGTAAAAACTAAACACAAAGAAAATAGCTTGAAAACAGTGAAAACGCTTACCTAGAAAACATTCAAATGACATTGGATTTCTCATCATAAACCATGAAGGCCAGAAAGAAGTGGCACCACATGTTTTATTATTATTTTATAATATAAAGAAAATATTTAAGGCAATTATATAATAAATAAGGGACATAAATGGGGGTAATATTTGTACAATGTATACTTCATTCAAACTGGAAAAATATCAAACCAGTTGATTGTGACAAATTACGTACAGCCACGCACTGCATAAGAATGTGTCAGTCGACAATGGACTGCATAAATGACAGTGGGTCCATAAGATTGTAATGGAACCAAAAAATTCCTATCGCCTAGTGATATTGTAGCCCTCATAATATCATAGTGCAATGTATTAATCACGTTTGTTAGTGATGCTGGTGTAAACAACCTACTGTGCTGCCAGTTGTATAAAAGTATCACCCATACGATTATGTACACTACATAATACTTGAAACTGATAAGAAATAACTATTTTACTGGCTTATGTATTTACAAGACTAAAATGTTTAAGAATGCACTCTTTCTACTTGTTAAAAAAAAATTAAATAGCCTCAGGGAGGTAATTCAGGAGGTATTCCAGAAGAAGGTATTGTTATCATAAAATATGACAACTCTATGTATGCCACTGCCCCTGAAGACTGTCCAGTGAGACAAGATGTGGAGGTAGAAGATCGTGATATTGATGACCCTGACCCCCTTTAGGCCTAGGCTAATGTTTGTGCTTGTGTCTTAGCTCTTAACAAAAGGCTGAAATAGTAAAAACTAAAATAAAATAAAAATATCTTTAAGTAAAAACATACTTATCGAATAAGAATATTAAATGAAAAATTAAATGAAAAATTCGCACATCTGTATAATGTGCTTGTGCTTTAAGACAAGCATTATTACAGAAACACAAAAATGTTTAAAAAGTTCATAATGTAAAAAAGTGACAGTAAGCTAAGATTAATTCATTGAGACAAACTGAAAACAAAACTTTTTATAAATTTAGTGTAGCCTAAGTATAGAGTGTTTATAAAGTCCATAGTAGTGTATAGTAATGTCCTAGGCCCTCGCATTCACTCACCACTCACTCACCAACTCACCCAGAACAACTTCCAGTCCTGTAAGTTCCATTCATGGTAAGCACCTTTTAGAGGTGTACCACTGTTTACCTTTTAAACTATATATTAGGGTACATTTTCTACATTTAGATCTGTCTAGATATAGAAATACCATTGTTTTACAGTTCTCTATAGTATTCAGTACAGTAACATGCTGTACAGGTTTGTAGCCTAGGAGCAGTAGGCTATATACAATTGTCTGACATAGCCCGAAAATCTCCAAACATTTGGAAACTAAACTGCACACTTCTAAATATTCTATTGATCAAAAGATAGTATTAAGGAACATTTTAAACTGCACTGAAAGAAACCAAAATGAAAAGTTAACGTATCAAAATTTGTGAGACAAGGTTAAAGTAATGCTGAAATGGAATTTTATAGCATGAAATATGCACATTAGAAGACAAGAAAAAATTCCAAGTCGATAATCTAAACTCCCACATTAAAACCTAGAAAAAAAAAGAAATACAACAAACCCAAAACAAGCAGAAGGAAATAGATAGCAAAGATTAAAGCAGAAAGCAACGAAATTTAAAAGAGGAAAACAATAGAGAAAATAATTGAAACATGTTACTGGTTATTTGAAAGGATTAATGACATTGACAAATCTCTAGCAATATGAAAAAAACAAAAGATAAATTACCCAGTTAATGAGTGTAGAATATAACCACAGACCCCATTAGCCTCAAAAGTTAAATAAGAAAATCAAAGCACAACTCTACATAAAATTTTCAGCTTAGATAGAATATGCCAATCTTTAAAAAGAACTATAATAATTTACCTAAAATGAAATTGATAATTTTAATAGTTGTATAAGTATTAAGGAATTTTAATTTAGAATTTAGCCTTTTCCCTAAAAAAAAAAAAATTGCAGCCAAGATTATTTCACTAGAGAATTCTATCAAAAATTTTTTTTAATAATAGCAATTCTACACAATATTTTCCACAAAATGGAAGAGGAGAGACACTTCCAAATTTATTTTAAGAAACAAGTATTACCCATGTATCTGTCAGTATAAAAACTCTAGAGGCACAAAAAAGCAACAGGGGAGACTAATACATTGATTGAAATGGTCTGTGTCTTGCCTGCATCAATATCAATATCCAGGTTGTGATATTGTACCATAGTTTTGCAAGTTATTAGAACTGAGTCAAACTAGATAAAAGATACATGGCATCAACCTGTATCATTTCTTAAGATAGAATGTATGTATATTAGTCTGTTCTCATATTGCTATGAAAAAATACTGGAGACTGGATTATTTATAAAGAAAAGAGGTTTAAATGACTCACAGTTTCTCACGGCTGGGGAAGTCTCGGAAAACATACAATCATGGCAAAATGCACCCCTTCACAAGGTGGCAGGAAGGAGAATGAGTGCTGAGCAAAGGGGAAAGCCCCTGATAAACCATTAGATCACGTGAGAACTCACTCACTATCACAAGAACAGCCTGAGGAAAACCACCCCCATGATTCAATTATCTCCACCTGGTCTTGCCCTTGCCATATGGGGATTATTACAATTCAAGATGAGATTTAGGTGGGGGACACAGCCAAAAGGCATGTCCTAAGGTAACTCAGGTTATTGAGTTACTTAAATTAACTCAAAATATTAGGTTGGTGCAAACATAATTGTGGTTTTTGCATTGTTGAAATTTGCCATTTGATATTGGAATATATTCTCAAATAAATTGGTTATCTTAAACATCATTTTAATGTGCATTTCTCACTATGTTCTTTTGCTAATGACTTATTACTTGCTGTTTATTTTATATTTATTTTAGATTATGGAAATGATGTTAGGCGAAAAGTAAATTCCAGTGATTTTCTTATTTGAATTCAAAATAAATTGCAAAGCAGCAGAGACATATTGCAAGATCAACAATGCATTTGGCCCAGGATCTGCTAAGGAACACACAGGGCAGTGGTGGTTCAAGAAGTTTTGCAAAGAAGACGAGAGCCTTAAAAACGAGGAGTGTAGTGGCTGCCATTGGAAGTTGAGAACAGCCAGATGAAAGTAATTATTGAAGCTGATCCTCTTACAACTACACGAGAAGTTGCCTCAGAACTCAACGTTGACTCTTCTATGGTCATTCGGCATTTGAAGCAAATTGGACAGGTGAAAAAGCTCAATAAGTAACTGCTTCATGAGCTGTGGAAAATCAAAAAATTGTCATTTTGAAGTTTTGTCTTCTCTTATTCTACACACCACCAACAAACCATTTCTCAATTGAATTGTGACATGTGATGAAAAGTTGATTTTATACAACTGGTGATACCTATCTCAGTGATAAGACCCAGAAAAAGCTCCAAAGCACTTCTCAAATCCAAATTCCACCAAAAAAAGATCATGATCACTGTTTGGTGGTCTGCTGCCAGTCTGGTCCACTACAGCTTTCTGAATCCTGGCAAAACCATGACATCTAAGAAGTATGCTCAGCAAACTGATGAGCTGCATTGAAAACTACAAGGCCTGCAGCCGGCACTGGTCAAAAGAAAGGGCCCAATTTTTTCCCCCAACGTCCAACCACACATCACACAACCAATGCTTTAAAAGTTTAATGACTGCATAGTATTCCATGGTGTATATGAATTCATGTCCTTTGCAGGGACATGGATGAAACTGGAAACCATCATTCTCTGCAAACTATCAAAGGAACAGAAAAACAAATACTGTAGGTTCTCACTCAAAAGTGAGAGTTGAACAGTGAGAACATATGGACACAGGGAGAGGAACATCACACACTGGGGCCTGTCTGGGAGGTGGGGAGCTAGGGGAGGGATAGCATTAGGAGAAATACCTAATGTAGATGACGGGGGATGGTGCAGCAAACCACCATGGCACATGTATACCTATGTAACAAACCTGCACATTCTGCACATGTATCCCAGAACTTAAAGTATGATTTTAAAAAAAGAAAGAAAAATAAGACATTTTTATGTAAATTGTATTACAAAAAAAAGTTTAATGAATTGGGATCTGAAGTTTTGCCTCTTGTGCCATATTCGCCTGACCTCTTGCCAACCAACTACCACTTCTTTAAGCATCTCAACAACATTTTGCAGGGAAAATGCTTCCACAGCTAGCAGGATGCAGAAAATGCTTTCCAAGAGTCCATAGAATCCCAAAGCACAGATTTTGATGCTACTGGAATAAACAGACTTAGCTCTCATTGGCAAAAATATGTTGATTGTAATGGTTCCTGTTTTGATTAATAAAGGTGTGATTGAGCCTAGTTGTAATAATTTAAAATTCATGGTCTGAAACTTCAATTACTTTTGCACCAATTAATAAAGGCCATAAAATATAAAAAGGGCCATGTACTCAGTTAAGATGGCATAATAACATAAAATAAAATTTTAAAATATTAATGCAAAGAGTCACTCGTATGTAGCAAACATTAGGCCTTTTTATAACAGTCCATGTAAAGGACTAATCTCTCTACCATTTATACAATTATAGAAAGAATTGCTTGATTTTATCTTAGAAATAATTTTATTTTATCCTCACTTTGCTCAAATGTAGATGTCAAGGATTTGAAAAATTAAGTCCTTGACTGATAGCAGACGTACAAGTCATCCAGTCATTAATTGGTTTAACAACTATTGATTTAGTGCTTGCTGTAGGGCAGAGAGTGTAATCTGGCCTTTTACCAAAAAAAAAAAAAAAAAAAAAGTATGCTGACCTCAAGCTAGTATAAGAACAATATTCAGTATAGTTTGGAAAGAAGTAACAGAGCAAATACCATTTTAACTGAAACTTTAAGAGTAAGTAAGCCTCATTAACAGAAGTATATGGAGAATATTGGAAGTGGCAGGTATTGGAATGATTTTTAGAAAATAGATCTTGATAGATACATATTTACAAGATAGGTATAGATTTAGGAATAAGCCATGACATTTAAGGATATGGCTAAAGTAATTTTTTAATTTAAAGAAATTATAAACTAAGGATCTTGGAAGATACTTGTGTCCTTTGTACTCTGTCTTGTTTTTTTAAAATTTTGCAATTCTTTATTTTGTCTTCATTTTATGATCTCAAGAAGCTCTACAAAAGTTACATTAGTAATAGCAGTCAATTTATATAACAATGTTAGTTTGGAATATTTTCAGTGTTAATTTAGGGTGGACAGAATTTCAGACCTCATGCTCTTGGGTGAAATAAGCTCCTACTGTTAGTATTTTCACCTATATTAGAATAAGTTGTAAGAAACACAACATTTATTTTAAAGATTTCATGATATATTTATCTTTCCCTTCCAAATTAATAAAGTACAGGGCATTTTACTTTGATATCCATTTACTTCAAGTCTATGTCTTAGCTACAATGGTGCAAGTAAATTTATGTGAGATCATAATTTATTTTTATGTCTTTATAAGCACATTTAGGTAAATCCGCCTTATAGCAACTGCAGTGAATAAGTGCCAAAAGATAGTTTCACTATTTTGAATATTATATAGACATGTGAGAAAACAGACAGGTATGGTTTACTAGCAAAATAGCACATTCATTCATTATTTATGCATGCAAAAATATTTACGGAGCATTCCCTGTGTTCCCAGTACTCATTTAGCCACTGAAGATGCAGAGTTGTACAAATTACAAAGGGCCACAAGGAAACATTCAAGGGTTCTGACTTTGTTCATTACCCTGTCGTGATGCCTTCATGGGTATACAAAATATCAAATCTTTTCAATTAAGGCACTTTCAGCATGTGATTTTCATTGCCTGTATGTTAACTATGCCTCCATAATACTGTTAAGAAAAACTTAAACTATAATTGGTGAACTGCTGGAGGTCAGTATGAACAAGTCAAGTGTTAAGAACTATGGGGATGGGGCAATCATAAGGGTCCCCATGCTTTTGTGAGTCTTACCTCCAGGAGCTTAAGCAGGTTATCACAGTGAATATTGGAGAAAACTCCCCCCACGCTTCCCATAGTGGGAAGGGAATATAAACCATTTTGATTCATGCCACAATATTCTCTTCTTCTTAGCAATTCCTGTCCTTAAAAGAAACTATTTTACTACAGCCTAATTATTGGGGTTTTTATCAGAGTCTTACTGACTTGGGGGAAGAAAAATACCCTACTTTTGCCTGCTTTAGCTTTTCTTGTGAGGGAAAGAAACCATCTAAATTCAGCCCAGTCTAGACAACCTGCTCCAGCCAAGGATTTGAAAAATTAAGTGCCTCACCAGTAGGAGTGAATGGGGAAATGGGACTGAGAAGCAGTTGTAAAATTTACAATTCAGAGGTTTAGACTCACCGAAAGAATGAGACCTAATCATAGGACTATAGAGTGTATTCCCTCCTACACACTCTAGTATTAATATTAGTTTAGTAATTAGTTTAGTATTGTGTGTTACCACCACAATGATAAAGGACTGATAATCACGGTTTCTTTTCCTCAGTAGGTCATGTTTGGCTCTCGTGAAAAAATTACAAGGTATACCAAAAGGCAAAAAATACACTTTGAAGAGACAAAGTAAGTAGCAAATTAGACTCAGATATGATAGGGATGTAGGAATTATAAGATCGAGATTTTAAGATAACGATGAGTAAAATGTTAAAAGCCCTAAGGAATACAGTAGAGAGGATACAAGAACAGAAAGGTAATGTAAACATACAGATGAAAATTCTAAGGAAATATAAAAAAATTGCCACATATAAAAACACTCTAATGGAAATGAAGAATCCCTATGATGATGAACTTATCACTAGACTGAACAAAGGTGAGGAAAGAACCTTTGACTTTAAGATTGCACACCCTATATATTTAGTTTTCAGTAATCTACATAACGCTTCAGAAATACAAAAAAAATGTTGTTCTTAATCACAGTAAGATAAAAGTAAAATTTAAAAGCATTCATTCTCATAATTTAACTGGACTCTTTAAACCTCTAGGAAATAAAAATACCTGTATTGAATAGTTGTGATGACAGCAAAATTTGGGTGATAAGCATACACATATACACATAAATACATGCAAGCACACACATATATACACATATATGCCAATACCCACACATATATATTTATATATACGCACATTTTTATAAATGCCGGTGTATATGCATACTGTTAGGGAAACAAACATTTTTTGTCAACTCAGAAATTCTCTCCACAAAGGCAGTAGAGAAAGAAAACACTTTTATTGTCAAATAAGCATTAAATCAGTATGTGTTGTATCAAAGGCAACCTCCTAAAAGACTGCAAAAAAAAAAAATCACACTTTTTATTTAGCCAAGCAGATAAAACCCATTACATACATGTTTTCAACCTAAACAATAACTAGTCCTCAGGTAACACGATCTGACAACACTGTTTGTCACATATAGTTCATCTAAATTTATTTGTTGATAATAGGGGTGATCATTTGTGTCAGCTAATTGGGTTTATCCAGAGGAGAAACAAAATTCTCATATCTTGATAACAAAAAGTTGTTTTGCAACTTGGAACAAGGTTTCTGCTTAAGTTAGATTCCTACTCTCTCACACAAATTAGGAGATAGGGATACTATTTTCTTTGATGTTTATATTTCAAAGAAATGTCTCTCAGGCTTCTGAGAAACACATTCCTGGATAATAAAGCTGGTAAAAGATCTATTTAGTGTCCAAAAGGGATTGTATACATTTGAAAGAGAAGAAAGTATATTAAATTATCGGTTTTATAAAGTAAACACTCTAAGAATGAGAAAGTAAGTGGAATCTCTTATTATTTTCAACAGAGAGAATGTCTCCAAGTTTTAATTTGTATTTGCCCTTGTAATATGAAAATACTTTCCCTTATGTATATGTAAATGCATGCGTGTATTCCTAGTCTACATTCAATCTTTATTCTTAATATTCTTGTATCTTAATTGGTACCTATTAATCAGGATTGTACCCTATACCTTATCTTCCATTGCCAACATCAAATTTCCTTTTTTCTTCAGATAAAATATGCAGCCTTAAGTGATTCCACTTATTCAGTTACAAATTAATAAAGCTGCTAATTGAGTCTAGCACATACTATCATAAATCAAAGGGTGGCAATTTTTAAAAAATTCTAATTTACTTTAAAATAAATGCCCATATTGCCATCATCTGAAATTTACACATGATCTTATTGGCTTCAAAGATTTCTATCCATCTTACATATCTCTCTGAAAATACATTCACATTTAGCAGGGGAGTGTCCAAGAGAGTCATGTGCTGGTCACCAATGAGATGCAAATCACTCCTCACAAACTTATCTTTTAAGCTTTTCAGAACATAATTTCCCATTCCAGAGTTAAGAGCAGAAGGACGATGTAGAAAAACTAAACTAGGACCAATTATCCAATTACCTTTTCCTTTAGGAATCACTATTTACTTTGCTATAGGTTTTTTATTTGTTTTTTTTTTTTTTTTTTTTTTTGAGATGGAGTCTCCTTGTTGCCC